>JAKSZP010013568.1:0-78809 GCA_022478985.1 Massospora cicadina | reverse complement strand
GAAGATGAAAAGGGATAAGATCTGATCCTATTTATAAAGTACAGTTCCATCTTTTCTAAAGATGACTATGCTCTGAAGGGTCACATAATGTGGCACATTAGATTGAACTGGTTTTAGTCCATCATATTTGCCTCTATTCTATTAGATGCTCAAAGGTTGTGGATTGGGACATCAACCATCAAATCAACCACTCTTACAGAAGGGTTTTTGTGCCATCCAAGAGTCCTTGGGCCTCCTTAGTGCTAGTCATTAAAAAAAGATGGATCAAATAAAAAAATAATAGATTATCAGAAGTTGAACAAATTACCAAGGAATTTATTACCTTTTTCCACATATTGATGATGCTTTAGATCACTTTGTAGGCACATACTACCTCTCCGCTATGGATTAAACACCTAGATATTATCAGATTGAGTTTCCAAAAAAGGGCAAGAAAGTGCGCTATGATTACTGCTCATGGTCTATAACAGCCCACTATGATGCTGTAGGGCTGTGTAAAGCCCCAGTGATATATCAGTGAATATGGATAGCATATTAGGGGATATAAACTTCTACTGTGTATTAGTGTAAGGAGAGTATCTATAACTTTCCTGTTCCAAGCGTGGTAGTGAACGGTGCACAGGACCAATTCTAGGGAACTAGATATTAAAATAAAAAGTTACTAGATCCCAGCAGAGGGTGCTAGAGCAATAATAACTTAAGTAGAAGAATTTGATCTTTAGCATGAATAGACCAAAAATGACGCGGTGCACAGAGGGAGAAGGAGTACTCGTCCCAGGTTAGAGGGAACCTGGGCAAACCAATGGTGCACTAGGGGAATAACCTAATCATGTTTTAATGAAATTGTTAACTTAGCACAAGACCTCCTCGAAGAGCTCTGCACACAGGATCATCAAATATAACATAAATAAAACGGGAAAATAAATGGAAAAAAGTTTATTGTAAGAAGTCAACCAACAAGGAATGTTGGTCACAAAAATCAAATTTAAACATCGTCAGGGTAATTCTAGGTCTGCCAAAGTGTTCCCAAGCACCAATTCACCAATAGGTAAACCTTTCCATCCAAATTGGTAGAATACACCAAAACTGACTTCACTCAAGTAATTGATTGAAGTTGTACTCTAACCAAAAGCGTAATTTTGTAAGTGGAACAGGTTTTGAACCCCCATTCCTCAATCAACCAAATTAAACCATCTTCGTTAATTGAATAACTCATCCGTTTTAATGCCTGAGCTGATAAAAGGGGATGCGCATTATGCACCTCACTAGTACCAACCTGGGCATACTTGGCTTGTACCCAGCGTTGGTCTAAAGTGTGCTTGAGGTAAGGGAGGGCCTGAAGTTTCACCTTCTGGGCCTCCTGCCGCCCAGCCTTATCCTTGGGGTTGGTGCCTACGATCAAGTCATTTAACCATGACATTACCCTCTTCTTTTCCTTGTGTTCTACCCCCCCTCCAGGGGCGTTCGCTAAGAATACGTTTCTATGTGAGAGGGCCAATTTCATATCAGCAACGACTTGCTTGGACTTTGATCCTGCAGCCTCAAGAAACGATTATGGAATGCTTTGATCAGGTCTTGGGCATGCACACAATCACGTGCTGGTGCTCAACTGTTCTCTGCAGTGTCAAAGCCCTTCCAAGATACCAGGTACTCCAGTCTTCTTTTAACGCAGCGGAAGGCCACTATTTCCTCCACTTCCCACTCTGGCGCCCCATCCACGAGATAAGTCACTTGAGTCACAGGTGGGGGCCCTCAAACAACGCCAATTTGCTCTCATGAAAGACAGTGAAGATCTGAAATGAAGAGGGAAGAATCAACTGGTATGAGGCATGGCCCACCTTTCTAACAATGCTGTAAGGACCAATCCTCTTTGGTCCCAGCTTTTTGCATGGCTGCTAGATAGGGATGTTATGAGCATCAAGCATCACGAGATCCCCTTCCTTTTACTCTGGACCCACTCGTCACTTACCATTGGCGTTCTCATTATATACTTGCATTGCCGCCTCCAAATTCGTAGAAACCCCCTGGTGGACCTTCTTGATATTTTTAGCAAAGTCCACCACAGCTTCAACTTTGGATCCACCTCTGGGCTCCATGTTAAAGGCGGGGTTAAAACCATGGTTGGAAAAAAGGGAACAACTGATTGGAGAATGCAAAGTGTTGTTTTAACTAAAATGGACCATAAGAATGTGAGAAATCCAATACTAACAATACGCGGCGGTGTAACACAGCAGGAACTGTTCCAAGCTCTGGTTCACTAGTTCTGTCTGCCCATCTGATTGGGGGTAATAGGCAGTTGAATGGCAGGGGTGAATACTAAGAGTCTTACAAAACTCCTTCTAAAATACAGAGGCAAACTTGGGTCCTTAGTCACTAATAATTTCTTGAGAGCCCCATGAAGCGCAAACACATGAGTGACGAAGAGCCCGGCCATCTCAGTCGCGGTTATCGTTGTTCTGCAAGGAATAAAGAGGGCGAACTTTGTAAAATGGTCCACCACCACCATGATGGCATCATAACCATCGGAAACAGGTAATTACACAATGAAATCCACTGATAAGGAAGTCCAGGGCCCCTCAGCCTTTTAAACTGGTACCAACAAACCCGCTAAAGGTTGACAATTAAATTTCATTTGATTGCAGATCAGGAACTCTTTACAGTACTGGCCCACCTGAGCAGGCAAGCCCTTCCAATTGTAGGTGCATCGGAATTAACTCCAAGGTCTTTGTTTCCCAGGATGATGAACGGTGATTCCATCATGATGTTACCAATAATTTCCATGCGCAGTGGTCCAGCAGGAACACATAGACGCCCCTGAAACCACACCATCTCGTTCTTTATGTGATAACCCTTGAATAAATCTTGATTCAGAGCGCTTTTAGTGAGAACCATGGTATATTTGGCTAATGATGGCTGAGAAAGGTCTCCTTTTTCTGAACATACTGTATTCCTCTGCTTTTCCAGAGGTGCAAGCGCTGGCGTGTTGGCCGTGGAATCAAGAAGTTGAGATAAAATCTTACTTGGTGATATCATCAACTTGATGTTATGAACTTCTACCTCCTTTGGATCAGGAGCCAAAGCAGGGTTGCAGCTTAAAGCATCCGCCAAACCATTCTCCTAGCCCTTAGTGAACTCATAGAAAATGCAAATTGGGCAAGGGTCTCATACCAATGGGTCTGCCGTTGGGCCAGGACATGAGGAGCGCGGTAGTACAGCAAGGCACAGTGATATGTACGTACACAGATAAGGTTGGGAGGAGCCATTTAAGTAGTGACGCCAATAATACAGCGCCTCCACTACTGCTAGTAACTCTTTATCATAAATGGCATAATTCAACTCAGGCAGAAACAAACTTATGAAGGTATCCCATTGGATGCTCTATCCCATCTTTACCTACTTGTAACAAGGCAGCCGCTATGGAGAAGTAGGAGCATCAGTAAACAAAATGAACTCTTTTGAAGGGTCGACATGGCGAAGAATGAACGTGGACAACAGGGTGCACTTCACTGCTTGGATAGCATAATCCAAAATGGGGACCACTGAAGCACCTTTGCACCGCTAGCATTATATAAGGGCGCTGACACCTCAGAAAAATTGGGCGTGAACTTCCTGAGGGACGTACACGTCCTAAAAAACTCCTCAATTCCTTGATGGAAGTGGGGGTGGGCCTCTCATGAATAGCCTTCTCCTTGTCTGGAGTTATCATGTGTCCTTTTTCAAACATGATGTTGTCCAGTAAGTGACCTTGGACTTGAAGAACTCACACTTACTGATTTTTAGCGTTAGGCAGGCTGATCTTAACCTCTCCACCACTTGCCAAAGGTGTACCGCATGGTACTCATGATCAGTGAAAAACACAAGGATATCATACATGTAGGCAACTGCGCATACCCCTAATAAGACCCCAACGCTGCATCAATGTGGCGCTGAAAGATAGAAGGAGCATTTTTAAGCTCAAAGGACATGACTCAAAACTGAAATATTCCTTTTCTGTTATGCAATGCGGTTAACCACTCTTGCCTCTTCTTTTATAAATCTTATTGGACGCATTGAGGCAATCCAGCTTAGAAAAGATTTCAGCCTTCTCCACTTAGCGCGCAATCTGAGAATCCAAAGGGATGGGATGTAGATCTGGTACTGTGACATTGTTTAGGTTTTCATAGCTTACGCATGGGCGTAGAGTATCATCGCCTTCTTAACAAATTGAAGTGGGGTTCATAAATGAGATGTACGCTGAAAAATTGCGCCTTTGGCTAACTGCTCTTTCACCCACACATATAACGCTTCTTCCTCCTGGACAGTCTATGGGTAAATGGGGGAAGATATCCACACCAGATCCACAGTGAACTTGATCTCACAATCATACTCGGAATGATCAGTTAATGCATCAACTGATGCTGCATCAAAGGAAGATTCCAAACCCTCCAAACAAGAAGGTAGAAGAATCTCCACGGTGGGCTTCAGCATAGAAACAAGGCTAAGGGTGTGAAGGTGATGCCAGTGGGGCAATTCACCCTGGGCGTTAGCCTCAAACAAATTAACAACAAATGTGCGACCATTTTTTAATGTTAAGGATAGAGTATTCTCTTTCAAGTTGGTTCTCACGTCAAACTTCCGCCACCACTCCACACCCAAAATGATAGGGTACAAGAGGTTTTTGATAGCTTGAAAGTGATCAGACAAGTGGTCTTGCCAACCTGATAGTCCACTGCCTTAATGATTTTCAGAGTCTGAATACCTTGGGACGCCACTCCCTAACCATACCACCTGGAAGGTAACTCAGCTCAAGGTAGTCAGCTAGCCTTTGGTCCATAAAGTTTTCAGAGGAGCCCATATCCACCAGAATAGTGGTGCTGAATTTCCCTAAAGGAGAGGAAAGGGTAGCAAGCAGTAGAAAATACCCCAAATGGTATTTATTTAAAGCAGAAAATGCCAGCACATCACCACCAAGCTCTTCATCTGGCATAAACATGTCACCCTTATATGTTTTAGAATTAAAGAATGGAGAGGGATATATGGTCACTCTTACTATGAGGCCACATATCCCACCATATCTTCAGCTGGGGCATAAAAATTGTTGTACTGTAAGCGCAGCTCCTTTTCACCTTCCTTAGTGCTGCGAATCATGTAAGAGGTCAAACGAGGATTTTCTGGGGTGATTTGATACACAGGAGTGGGTTCCATATCTGAGCCATGAGAGAGCAAATATGGTTCAGAAGTATATATAGTGTTTCCATTATAAAACGTGTTTTTAGACGCAAATCCTATTTCCATAACAGCAATGGAATGACCAAAGTTATCCAAGGCCAACACCCCCAGGTTCATCTGCACCAATTCCGTTGGCATCATCTGAAAGTGCTGCTAAAGAAAACCCCATTTATTTAACTTGATTTTGTAAATTTTGGCGGAAAGTTGAAGAACACGACTTTTGGACCCAGAAGCGTCTGTATCCACCAGATACGAGCAGAAAGGGTGAAAACTTTTCAGTTTGAGGCAGCCAGAATAACGCCAAGATGCTCCAACCTTCAGAAAATAAGAAGAAACAGCATTGCGGCTGACCACAGCCAAAGCCCACAGCTGGCGCCCACCATTTACATTTTGGAAAAGTCCCGCAAGGAAAAGTTCATGTACATATTATAAAAATATTGGTTGACTAATGTAAGGAGAGTATCTATAACTCTTCTGTTCCAAGCGTGGTAGTGCACGGTGCACAGGACTAATGCTAGGGGACTATTCATTAAATTACATTTACTAGAGCCCAGCAGAGGGTGCTGGAGCAATAATAACTTAAGTAGAGGAGTGCAATCTTTAGGGTGAATAACCAACCTAAAATGACGCGGTGCATAGAGGGAGAAGGATTAATCATCCCAGGTTGGAGGGAACCTGAGCAAACCAATATAGCACTAGGGGATAACCTAGTCATGTTTTAATGGAATTGTTAACATAGCGCAAGACCTCCTCGAAGAGGTCTGCACACAGGATCATCAAATATAACATAAATAAAACGGGAAAAAATGAGAAAAGTTTATTGTAAGAAGTCAACCAACAAGGAATGTTGGTCACAAAAATCTAACTTAGACAACATCAGGGTAATTCTGGGTCTGCCAAAGTGGTCCCAAGCACTGATTTACTAATAGGCAAACCCTTCCATTTGAATTAGCAGAATATACCAAAACTGACTTCACTCAAGTAATTGATTGAAGTTGTACCCTACCTGAACGCATAATTTCAAATGTGGAACAGCTTTTGAACCCCCATTCCTGAATCAACTAAATCGAACCATCTTTATTGATTGAATAACACATCCGTTTTAATGCCTAAGCCAATACAAGGGGCTGGGCGTTATGCACCTCACTAGTACCAACCTAGGCATATTTGGCTTATAACTAGAGTTGGTCTAAAGTGTGCTTGAGGTAAGGGAAAGCCTGAAGTTTCACATTCTGGGTCTCCTGCCACCTAGCCTTATCCTTGGGGTTGGTGTCTATCATAAAGTCATTTAACCATGACAATTATTGTATCTATATGATATAAATGTCTTTTCCAAAACGTTTACAGAGCATCTGCAGCATTTAGGGGAAGTTTGCCACCGCCTGGCCAAAGGGCAATCTGAAATCAAATCCTGTAAGTGCTTTTTTCTGCAAAAAGTTTTGAGCATCCAGGGTTTGTCATTGACAACAAGGCTTAAGGACTATCCTGATAAGGTTGAGACTATCAAAAAATGACCTTGCCAGGGAGCAAGTGCAATATTTAGGTAATTTTGGAAATGGTCAGCTTACTAATTCCAGTTTTAAAAAAACAGTAAAATAGGCAAACTGTTATTTCCCCTTCTTAAGACTGGAATTCTGTTTAAATGTACGGGAAACTGCCAACTGGCCTTTTTTAATATCAAGGCTTTGACTCCTTGGATTGCCAATCCTGATGTATCAATCTAAAATAAATCAGTTAATCTTTAAATGGATCCTCTCTCACTTCCGTATAGGCGGTGTTATCCTAACCTGATTATAATAGAGATATCATCCCGTTGTTTACTGCAGCTGAACACTAGATGTTAATGAATGTTAGTAATTACTCTAAAATATAAAAGAGTGTCTAGCTATCATTTATGCTTGTAAACAGACTTTAGTTTACATCCACAGTTTAAACTTTACTGTGGCTACTGATCATGCCTCTCTGCGCTGGTTACAGAATATGATAGAACCAGAATTGCGATTGCCTCATTGGGCGTTGAAAATACAAGCTTACAACTTTGACATCTAACTTCAACTCAGCGATAAACATCAGAGCACTGGTGGTCTATCCCACCTTCCCACCATCTCCTTAATGCTTATTGAGCTTATAAAATGTTTGAGAAGATGGTGACTCGCCAATATATAGATACACCTAAAGAGGTCTAACTCAAGCTAGATAAACTGATGCTGAACATCTTTGTGGAGAATGGGAAAGAGTTTAAGATTACTGATAAACAACTTTTTTGTTCTTAGGACCACCAAGCAGATAGACTTAATTACTGCCCATAAGGTGATGGGACCCAGTTGATATAAAAAATAAAAACAGACAATCCCTTTAACATTATGATTTCATGTCATTTAGTATTATTATGCTTTAAGCTGCTGCCAAGATTGTCAAACTGAAGCACCTTACCAGAAAGCCACGTATTATCAATTAGTTCAGCTTAGTTTTGCTTAGCACACAATCTGTATTGAATTGTGGGTCCTTTAGCAAATACTTCTAGTCATATATTAAAATATAAATCATAGCTATTGATCACAACATCAATTGGGTGGATGCAAAGCAGTCAGATATTTAGGGGCCATGACCACCACTAAGTTTATTTTAGAAGATATTATTTACCAGGCTGATTACCACCAGTTTTAATGACTGGAAACAGAACTAATTTAGCATCCCAAATGATCACAAAGCTATATGATTTAAGGGGTAAGAGGTATATTATCTATACCTTATCACCATGAAATTAAGAGCACTGAACAAGTAAACGGTACTCTTGTTACTTTACATAAGTTGGTCACAGGAAAAGTGTCCAGTTAGTGCCATTTCCTGCCTTCCACAATATTTGCATATAACACCATAATTGTTATTTTAATAAGATAATATTATTAAACCTAATCAGAATATAGATATATTTGCTGATCCTCTGTTGATAAAACCAATATTCTATGTAGGGTTTATTGTTTTAGATGATAACTATTGTTTAGTGAAGTTTCCTTAACAAATATCATCCATTTCGGTGGGGTTCAATTCAATCTGATTAAAAATGTTTTGTCAGTGATTATCCCCAATAATAAACAGTTGATTCAATTATTAATTTATTATTGATAGCTTTGATATCTTGTGGAAGTCAATTAGACTTAAATGCCAATTGACTAAGGGATCTATTAGTTGTTGTCGTTGATGCTTCTGAAAGCATTCATGTTGACCTTTTAGGTAATGCGACCTGCTGTTAATGGGTAAAAGGTCCCATTACATAAGCAGATTGCTAGCCTAATAAGGGTATTACGCTGGGGTTGAGTGAATGCGCTGGGACATTCTTCAGTTCCACTCAGAAGAGATCAAATTTCTAGTCAGCGGTAGGATCCAACCAGAAAGATGATGAAAATCATCGTTGGGTAAAACTTTAGAGGGTTACTTCATTAGCAACAGCTGCCATTTCCAAATGGGGCGCCAACAGAAAAGTTGGCGCCAAATTCCAGTATATGTTACTTTAACTATTATTAATATAGCAAATAATGTATTTAAAGTTTTTACATTTTATTTTAGGTAAAACGACCAGGGGATGGACATTACTGATACAAAACCGAATAAACAACCAAAAACAAAAACCAAACGCCCTTATTGAGTGGTGAAACACAAAAAAAAAGAAAATTAACCTACCAGGTGTAGCAGTCATGAACTGCTTATCCTACCATGGCGGAGGGGGAGGGGGATCAGGCAAATTATTGATTTCATCTTCTCTATTGAAGAGGCAGATCAAAACTGAGAGCAAGGGGGTTGGGGCATCCGCAGAATGTGGGTCAAGGTGAAAAAAATAATTGTTAATATCTTTTAGTAACAATCTGGGCCTAAAGCAAAGCCTCCAGGTATTTGGCAACATGGTGTTCAGCTTGTATGCGTGCATTGGGAAGCTGGGAGAATTTTGTGTTATTTGCTCTGGTGATACGTGTGGTGGGGGAAATTCTGCCAGTGCAACAATTTGCTTGATAGCAGAGGTGGCAGTTTCCCTTAATCGTTCACTTTCCACTTTTGCAACCTCAGGGAAATTGATCAAATGTAGCCCTTCATTAAATTCAGTGATAGAGAGTGCCATGGCTTTGTGGAGATGGTGGCTATCAGGAGAGGCCACTGCAGCCTTGGCAAGTTGATGGTCACTTGAGTATGGGGTAGCGGTGGGTTTGGGGACATATTTCATGGGTGGGAATGGGGCATCGAAATCTGAAGGTAGATATGGTTCCAAATTAATTGGAAAGTTGGGAGGTGGGACAATTTCCCCAGATTTAGTTATTTCATCCAATAAGTCCCAGGGATTTTGGTTGAGCATGATTGATTTGGAGGGACGTGGTTTTGGTTGGGTAAGTTTGTGGCGTGAAATTGGTTGGATTGAATTTGGGTTAAAACCTGATCCTGATTGGGTTTATTGTAAAAATTAAGCATTCTTGGGCTTTGGTTGCAAAGGTTTAGCTGATTTTTGAGCGTTCAGCTGGATGGGGTGGGGGCCGCCAAAATCTCCATTAAAACGCTGTTTGTGTGACCTCATGTGTGGGCTTGGTGTATTCTGCATTTTTTGAATTGTAGCTACAGTTCTAAATGATCCAACTAATGGCAGATGGGGAAAATGGTGCGTCCTTTGTCAATACAAGCCTGAAAGAAGCTATCTGGTGCAGATGGGATATGGGCACGTGGTGGGAAGTGTTGGGCTATAGTTGGCTGGTGGGGGGTAATGCTGGCCATTGCCCATGGTGCCGCTAACCGCTCAGCTCCACTCAGGACCAGGAAGTTGAGGATGGTGTCTGTACCATATTTGGACAGCTCCATCATCTATTCTTCATAGAGTGTATGAGGGGGAAGTTGTGAAGGAAGGTTTGCAAAGGTCACCACCATTTTGGTTTCACTGGGGAGGTGTGTACAGGTTGTAGTAATAGGTGTGTTTTTATATATTAAGGGCATAGTTGCTGCTGCAGCTGCATCATCTTCAGAAAGGAAAGACAATGTCAAATAGCCCTTATAAGGGCGGAAGTCAATAAATCCAGCTGGTGAAAACATGGACGTTGCCAGCTCAATTATCGCTTTGTTGGCATATGGGAAGAGATATCCATATTTGAAACAGAGGCAAAAGCAAAAATTGGATTGGGGTAGGGCAAGTGGGTGGGGGCGTTTGGGTGGACTCTGCTAAGTGTAATAATGAGTCCCTTGGAGGGACAAATCGGCCTGATGTATTAGGTGGGCTGGATGAGCCCGTCAGTATGTAGCTGCTTGGCGAAAAATGCTAGGAGGTGGAGCGCCGCTGCCCCACGCTGGGGCAGCAGGTGGCAGATCCGCTGACATAAATGGAAAACTGATATGGTGTAGGTGGCAATTAAAAATTAATGGATGTTTTTAATAAATTCACTCAAAAGTGATGTTGAGTGGATAGAAAAATTAATATAGCAAATAATGAAATCCATAAAAACTTAAGATTTATAATAAATTAGACTGTTGTACATTTATTATATATTTAACTTTTGGGATATGAGTTGAATTTAAGATATCCTTTGTCTACTTATTGCTATCAAGATCTCCATGAGCTCCTGCATCAATAGAGAAAAAGAGAACATCTGAACCTAATAGTAGTTTAAGTTTCATTAGAAAGAAAAGTCAAAGGGAGAAGTTCCTTGTATCCCAGAAATACCTATAAGGACTAAGAAGATAAAGCGTTAGAACCACTCTAGCGTTTGAGCAATAATCACTTTGGTTTTAAGAAGCTCAACTAAACTGATAGTCTACATAATATTGCCAGATTATTTAATCACTAATAGTAATCTATACAACGCACATGTGGGATCCGCCAATGGATGCCACAAATAATATTTTAGAATGAGATAATTACTTTTTTAATAAAAGTATAAATTAAACTTATTAAAGTTTTTTATGTTTTTTATCCAGGCGGGGCAAAACCAGGAAAGGTCCCTTTCTTGATACTAGTTTTTCCTATTTAAACTAGTTTGACTTTCAAGACCAGGGGTATTTGAGGCAAAAGAACGTAAAGTTCAGTCTTCCAAATTAGGGAATATAGGCTTTTAGCCTATCAGATCGAAGATAAAAAATTTCTGGAGGCAAAACTGACCTGTGCTGTAACAATTTGATGAATTGTATCCAATCACCAGCGAGTAAAATCTTTTCACCTTGGCGGTGGTCAGACTTGGATGGTGATGATTGGGTAATTTGGCGGTGGTTGGACTCAGATGGTAATGATTGGCTAATGTTTACCCTATCATCCTCAAGTAAAATCTTTGCACCTCAATAGTGGTTAGACTCAGATGATTGGTAACTCGCACCCAACTATCAACAGGTAAAATCTTCTTGCCTTGTGGAGGTTCCAATCCGTGTGATATTATACTCCTCAAATTTGACCGAGGAGTCAGAGTATTCATATTATTAAATATTACCTTTTTAAGCTGATTTTTATGATAAATTGTATTTTTCTGGGTGTTAGGATTCCACTGAGAATCCACTAAGGTCTTTTTGCTGTGGGTACTCATGTCGTTGATATCCACAATATTATTAGAAGATCAGGTAAATAATGGGCCAATCATGTAGCAGAATTGGGAACACTAATACCTCCAACATTCTTTTTCTTAGATCGAAAAGGAGAATGTCTGACAGCACACATAAGATCCTGTGCAGTAGACTTGAGTGCTGTAGCAAGCAAACATCTCTAAAAAATCTTACAATCATGTACCACTCAGCCTTGGGGCACTCCCCTTTTGCCTTAATTCATAAGAAACAGCCTTCACTGCCCCTTTTGTACTCCTTCGTTAAAGTTGAGAGCAATTTCCTGGAAACTATCTTGATTAGCTTACATGGACCTAATACAGCTACAAAGATCTGCCTACTCCAACACGCTGGCTTGGAAAGTTAAGTCTATAGCACACAACAAAGTCAGCAGGACATTGCCTACTTTCATTATAAGTTAATTGGTCTGGTATATTATTTAATTGAGATAAGCCGACCAGAAGATGGGCAATACTAAAATACATAATGGGATAGGGGAAGGTAAAGTTTAACTAAATTAGGCACCCCAGATTAGATGAGCTACACCTGTTGCCAGCTGGTACCACCAGGTATGGAGGGGTTAAGTGCACTACTCTAAGGGGGTTTCCTCCATTATGGAGCAGGTGTGAAGGATGGTGTCCATGTGCAGAAACCTGACTGGGACCCATGACTTAAAGAGCCTTTGTTGCCTCAGCTTCATGTATCCATATAGCCAGTCTTGGAAGTGTTCCAGTAGGTGTAAGTGGAATCTTCTGATTGTCCCACAGATGGTTGGTACGGCTCCCTTGAAAGCATCCAAAGCTATGGTGTGGATTGTCCACATTGCAATGGTTACTATTAGAGAGCAGAGGGTAGGTGGTATTAGGACTTGAGTTGGAGCGCAAGGAGGCTCCCGGACATTGATAATCTTGGTTATTTTAGATCCTTAGCGGCACGCAACCTCCCGCCATATGGCTCTAGAGGGGGGAGCATGATTCAAGGCGGTGGTGTAGAGTGCCATCCCCTCCACACACTGCGCACTCTGCATGAAGAGAGTTGGAAACATCTGCTGTTCTGAAGGTTCTTCTGAGTCAACGCCATGTTTTAGCTCCTACCCTTGGCTGAAGGAGCGGATGATGTGTTAGCCTCCATATTGTCTTCTGTGTTGTGTTATCATATGGGATGTTTAAAGCATCCAGGTAGTAGATTCTTGCAATGACTTGGGCTACGTCGTGTGTGTCCCTCTGGGGGTGGTCCTCTGGGTTCCTTAGTGAAGTGGGCTCTGGTCCTACCCCTTCCCTGACTAGTTCCTGTGAGTGTGATGGACCACCCCATGTTCTGAATGGTGCGGAGGAGGCGTTTGAAGTGTGGGGGAGATCCATGAGGGCCCTCTGAATTGGGGTGGTTTTCAAGGTATGTGAGCAGGATGGACGGGTTGTGTAGGTTGGATAGTTATAGCGCCTGTGCAAAGTTGGCCCTCGCCACTCTGGACCAGTGTTGTTGCGGGAGGTCTGGGGCTAGGACTTCCTTTATTCAGTTGCTTAGTATATGGTTGGCGTGGACCTCAAATTCTATTAGGCCCATGCCTCTACTGGAGCGTGGGCAAAAGAGATAAACCACCCATAAGGTGGCTGGGTCTCATGCCACAGTCATCCCTGGATAAGTGCGCGGATTGAGGACATGAATTAGGTGAGAAGGATATTGTGTATGCGGGGAACCACAGCATTGGAAGATGAGTGAGTTAGCAACAGTTACTCACCCCATTAGTCCTGGGGATCTTTCATTAAGGGAGGTGACGAAGTTGGACATCCGCTGTAGTAGGTTGTTCTCCATTGTCTCATTGGCGTACCCCCTTTCTCCATCCATACCCCAAGGTGGCGGACATAGTTGGTTGAAGGAGATTATGCGAATGGAAGGATGAGAGGGTTGTTCCTTCATAATGGGCTGTGAGGTTTGGGTGTTGTAGCCCAGTTGTTGGTGTAATTGCCTAAGAGGAATATTTCCGTTTTCCATATGTTGAGCGACGCATTGCTCACAATGTAATTTTATCTACTGTGCGTTCCAGTTGGCGGGCATCATTATTGTTAGCTATTACAGTTACGCAGTCATCCAAAAAGGCTAGTATCTTGACTGGTGACTGGCCTTGTGTGGTTATGCCCATGAGGCGTGAGTCAGAGACGTGAAGGTGTGGATCAAAACTGAAGTTATACAGCAGCGGGCTAAAAAGGTCCCCTTGTTTACGCCCTCTGAGTGTTGTGATCTTGTTGGTTAGAAAGCCAGGGCCGTATACAGCCATGGATGCTGATTCTGTAAGGAGCATCTCCCAGTTTATGAATCTGGGTGGGAGCTTGAAGGCACTCAGGCATTCCTTCAGGTACAGCCAGCTAACGCAGTCGTATGTCTTCTCCTGGTCTATGAATACCAGGGCTCCAGTTGCTTTAGACTGTTATATGTTGGCGACGGAGTGTCTATTGGTCCAGATTGAACGCCCTGGTATATACCCAAAATTGATTGGGTGACAGGATATTGGAGGCTATTGTGCCTAAATAGGTTGCTAAACTTTTTTTGAGTAGTTTTGTATCAGTGTTAGAGAGTTCAATTTGGCGCCAGTTGGCCAGGTCCAGTTTGTCACATCTTTTAAACAGGGTTATGACATAGTTGTCCTGGCCACCAGGCAGGAGGCGCATCTCCAGCAGGCACTGGTTCATTGATGCTAAAAGGAGGGGGCGATATGCTTGAAATTTTTTTTGTAAAATTTGTAAGGTATCCTATCAGGCCCTGGCATTTCCTACGTGGTGCACTGCGGACTGTGTCCCAGAGCTCCTCCTGTGTTATTATGTTTAGGAGGTTTTAGTATGGCGGTATGCTTGATATTCCAGCGGTGTGTATATTATCTTTAATTTTTTGGGGGTCCATTGGGGATTGCAATATAGTTTCATGTAGTAGCACTGTACTTCTGTTTTAACCTCCATTGGGTCAGTTGCCATGGTGCCATCATCTTTGCGGACCTGTGTGCATGTGGGATGGTTGCCACGGGAGTAGAAGTGGCAGAAGAAGATTTTCAAGCAGGTTTCACATTCTTTTATGAACTTACCTTTTCTTGATGCTTTGATTTTGTGCTGGTGCTTGAAATTGAGGGCGTTTAGGCTAGGCGGATATTTCCACCCATTTAAGCCCCCAGTTGGGGCTGTAGCTGTACTTCAGGGTGTTGATCTCAAGGTGGCCCAGTTTTGCCAAGGTGCTCCTGATTGTGGCTGTGTTGGCATAGTACTTACGTGAGGCGAGGTTACAAGTTTTATTTATTAGTTTAGTTTTGAAATTTTCACAGGTTTTGATGGAATCAAATATGAACAGGGTTGTGAATTCTGGGTTTGTGGCCTTATGTTCAACCCAGTCAGATATTTTGGGAAATTTATGCTTTCCAGATGTAGCTTCCTCCAGGTTGACACCTGTGTTGTAGTTTGGGTTGGGGAGAGCTTCACTAAAATGAGTTGGTGGTCAGAGAAATTGAATTCTTTTGTTGTAAAATTGGAGATTTTCAAACGGTAGATTTTCAGTGCAAGGATGTAGTCAATGAAGATCATTGAGGTGAGTGTTCCCTCACATATGTTAGGGCAGGTCATGTTGGGAAAGAGTGGTGACCCGGGGGGGAGGGTAATGTGTAGGCCTAGGGATGCCTTTATTGCACAGAATTTGATGTTCCCCAGTGGGTAACCCCTGGGATTAAGCCATCAGTCCATGTTTGGGTTATCCCAGCAGATGAAGTCTCCCAGTAGGAGGTCTCTGGTAGGAGGGCAAGTGTTGTGATGGTTACAATGAATTGTTTCCTCTCAGCTGCGGTTCACAGTGCATAGATTCATGCTATCATTATCGTGTCCTCTTGGTAACATGAACATTGTGATAAGGATGCAACGATGCAGATATAAGGAAGAGTTTTTGATTTTTAATTTTTTGTTAATTTGGATGACCACCCCACAGTGTGTCATCCTTACTGATAGGGATGGTGATACCCTAGCAGACCAGGATCCCTCTTCTCCTGTAGACAGTGGGTTTCTTGGATGGTCTGATATCTATAGGAAATTTTCGTAGGAAGTCCAGCTTTTTGGCTTGGAACGCATGAGCCCTGGCTCCCACAATGTTTAGCACCCCTATTATTACTGAGATGCCTACGGCGCGTCAGGAGCAGTTGGGTGGTCTGCCTGGCCCACACCCAACGCCCTTTTTGCTAGCTCTGCTTTGTGTTACTGGGCCAGTATTTTATATGACATTGTCCAATTCAATACCCTGTGTCAATTTCTCATGAATATTGAGGTTTTTAGAAATTTTGGCAGACTTTCCCGCTTGTAACTCATGGTGGGCTGGTGTGGTGTGCTGATTTGTTAAAGTGGCTTTGGGGTGCGAATTTGGAGAGTTGGGTCCCACTTTTTCATCCATAGTGGAGCTAAATTGTTCTTCTAAGTTAGTTTGATTGATACCATTTGGTAATTCAGTCACAATGTTGAGAAAATTATCATTTTGGACATACTGGTCTGATTGGGTGTCTTGTATAATTTCCTAAATGTCCTCCTCAGCTTGGGTAGTCTGTTCTGATTGGTTGGTGTGAAGTTCTGAGGATCGTTCACTTGATAATTATTATCCGCACACTTAATCAGGATGAAGTTCCTTAGATTAATCCTCAATATTGCCAGTGGTTTATGGTATATCATACTGTTCAGAAACTGACTAGGCAGATTAAAATAGCCCTGACTCTTCTGGTCAAATCTGGGCTTAATTTTCCCAACATAATCAGGAACTTCTTCCAAGGAAGGTTTTAACACAAGCTGTGGAATAAACATTTCAGGCTTGTTGACACTTCTCCAAAGTTAGGATTCAGATAAATACTAGGAAAAGGATAAAATAAATATAACTTTTATTATAATCTATTTATTAGATAATCAGTCATTAGACTAGGCGCTGGTATTTATACCTCTAGGGCATCTCCTGGCCACATTTGAGCACGCAATTTCGACAGATATTATACCATCTTAGTTTGGCCCTTGAACTAATATGACTGAGAACTTTTTTAGGTTTTTTGGTAGCAAAATACTCTCATATTGGGAGAATTTCAAATACAAAAATTGCGATAAAAGCATGCAAAATAGTTCTAGGATCTTCTTGAATTGAGTTTCGTCATACTGCTGACAAAATAAACCTTCTGTGAAAGACTTGCATTGATTAAATTAGATGACGTACTCCTAGTTTGGAACGTCGGTAGGCCCTGCTCAATAGCACTAGGTACTCTTTTTCAGGCGGTCTATGTACAAGTGCTATTGTGCCCATTATGTGGATTGACATACAAATTTTTCCATAGGGCGCGAAATTGATTACATTTTTGTTCATCTGATGGTCCAGCAAGACTTTTAAAAGTTAACATCAGGTTGGTCCCAAACAATTTTGTGTACTTGTTAGTTGATTGTGTTCCCAATAATTGGGACCAATTGCCAAAAGTTTGATGCATAGGAAATTGGCCATAATGTGCGAGCATATTAGGCCCAAACCTATTGATAAAGTACTTGATTGAATTTGAGATATCCAGCACAAATCGTGTATTTGCAATAGGCTTTAAAATGAGAGTATTAGTGTTAGCTCAAGCGTTGAAAGGATAATTACCTAATCTGATAGTTGTTGAAAGTTTATTTTTGAGTCAACCACCAGAATCTGACTTTTCCACCCTCTTGACTCGAACATAAGCACTAAGATTCCCCTTTAGCCTTTGTTGATCTGTTCTCATCGGCCCAAATGCCTAATGAGCAAGGGGTTGGGTCTTCTAATTTGGTAAATTCAGCCCAAACGCCCAATGAGTCTAAAGTATGATCCTCTTATTGTTAATTTTGGCTTGAATGCCATTAAGTCTGAAGTTGTTACTTCTCCTCAACCTTAAGTGCAAACTAAAGTATTAAATTTTAAATTTTATTCAGGGAAGGCCAACCATGGGACAGACACTTCCAATAAGTAAACTAAACTAATAAACAAACATCAGAATGAGGTGGCACCCAGAGAAGCAAACTCTATCTCCTGTTGCCAGCGGGAACGCCAAGAGAAGGAAGGGGGTTACGTGCATAGGGGCTTGCGCTACTATTGAGCATGTATGTAGGAAGGGGTCTGAAGCAATAAAATAAACCAGGAACCAGGATGAGACCAACTGGCAGCGACGGGGTAGGAGATACCCAAAAATCCAAGCTTGAAAGTGGTCCACAAGGTGCAACTGGAACCGGCGTACAGCTTCCTGGAGGGTGGGAGTAGAACCTAAAATAGTATTTAAGACAATCATGTGGATAGTCCACATAGCGATTGCAACTACTAAGGCATGGAGGGAAGGTGGTATAGGGGAAACCAAGGATAAAGCGAAAATAAACTTAGACAGGCTGAAAGGCTGTGCCTGATCCTGGCGAAAGAGATGCTGAACCTCATGCATTATCGATTTAGAGAAGGTCGCTCTTCCAGGCGTTGAACCAAAGTTCCATACTGGCCACACATGATGCAAGATGAGTGCAAAGTGTTAGAACACTCTGCAGTATGGTATACACATCTCAAGCAGCGCCACACATGAAAACGAATATGTGGCTGCAGAAGAGGGTGGTGGGCGTACTTCCAAATTGCTTTCTGGGTATTGAGGGAGAAGGGGATGTCCAACATGTCCAGGTAGTCCACCCTGGCTATGGTAGGGGACCTCATGGGTATCAAACCGTTCAGAATGGGTAGTCCTTGTACTTCCTGGGTGAACTGAGGAGTAGGGCGCCCCCTCTGGGTGGTGTGCCCACTGATTCGAATTCTTCACTTAGAGCTCCACATGGAGAGAAAAAATTTTTTGAAGTGGGGCAACGTCCCATGTGGGCCCGCAGCAGAAGGGTGTGAGGCGAGTTACTTTAACAGAGAATGGGGTGGGTAGAATTGTTGAGGACTAGGGTGCGGGAGAAGTTGGAGCGGGCTGCGCATGACCAGTACTGGGCTGAGATTGAAGGGTTGGTGATTGCAGCGATCCAGGTGCTAAGGTTTTTGGCGGCGTGGACCTCATAGTTGAGCAAGCCCATACCACCACTATGGCGAGGGCCAAACATGAACTTCAGGCGCACTGGCGGTGGGCGGCCTAAACAAAGACACCCTTGCAGAAGAGTGTCTAATGACTTGAAGAAACAATGGGAAAAAGCTATGGCGTGGGCCCCAAACCAAACTTTAGAAAGGAACATAGAGTTGGCTAGCACTACCTTTCCTGGAAGGGAAGTTTAACGGGCTTTGAGGGAAGCTATGCGTTTTGTGACGTTGTATATGATATGCTTTTCCATCACCGTTGAGGCGTACCCTAATGCCTCTAGCCACACCCCCATATGGCGGACTGAGCCAGTGGTGGGGCTTGGCACAAAGGGGAGCACAAGCGGGGCGGTGTTGGGTGGGCAGGGAAAGTGATCCTGTGAGCAAGTTGTTGAAGCAGGTAGAAAATAAAGCACTAGGGATCAACGGGCTTGAAACTAACCAAGGAAAACAACTTCAGTTTAGGAGGCGTTAAGTGCATCATTAATTACCCTGGAGTAAACCTGTTTAGTAGCTTCAAGAGCGCATGCATCATGATTGTTAGACACCTCAACCACACAATCATCAGCAAACGCCAACATCTTGACTGGTGCTTGGCCTTGCACATGGACACCAGTAAGGCTGGAGTTCATATTTTGAAGTGGGTCAAGGCTGGAGTTATACAAGAGTGGGCATAGAGGTCCCCTTGGCGTAGGCCCCTTTGAGGGAGAACTACATCCGTGAGAAAGCCAGGGCCACGCACATTCATTGTGGCAGATTCCATGAGCTGCATCGGCCAATTAATGAAATGATAGGGGTGTAGGATCTGCCAATGAATGCCACAAATAATATATTAAAGTGAGATATTTACTTTTTGGTGAAAGTATAAAATAACACTTATTAAAGTTTTTTATGCTTTTTATTATTTTAAGCGGGCAAAACCAGGAAAGGTCCTTTTCTTGAGACTAGTTTTTCCTATTTAAACTAGTTCAGATTTTGAGAGCCAGGGGTATTTGAGGCAAAAGAATGTAAAGCTCAGTTATCTAAATTAGGTATAAAGGCTTTTGGCCTATCAGATCAAAGCTAAAATTTTTGAGGCAAAACTGACCCGTGCAGTAACGATTTGATGAATTGTATCCAATCACCGGCGAGTAAAATCTTTTCACCTCAGTGGTGGTCAGACTCAGATGGTAATGATTGGGTAATTTGGTGGTGATCAGACCCAGATGTTAATGATTGGCTAATTCTTACCCTATCATTATCGAGTAAAATCTTTGCACCTCAGCAGTGGTTAGACTCAGATGGTAATGATTTGTTAACTTGCACCCAATCATTGACAGTAAAATCTTCTCGCCTCATGGAGGTTCAAATCTGTGTGATATTGAACTCCTCAAATTTAGCTAAGAAGTTGGAGTAATCATATTGTTAATATCTATTTTTTAAGCTAACTTTTTTGACAAATCATATTTTTCCGTTGGTTAGGATTCCACTGAGAGTTCGCCAAGGTCTTTTTGCCATTGGTGCTTATATCATTATTAACCACAATCTTATTTGTTGATCAGGGAGGAGAGGGGCCAATAATAATAGCAGATTAAGAAGCACTATTACTTCCAACATTCTTTTCCTTAAGTTGAAAAGGTGAATATCTGACATTTCCCCCTCAAGAATGTTAAAAGAGGTGTAGGGTTGAAGGAAGTGGGCATATACTCAGATTGTGATAATTTCTTGTAGCCAAAGACTTTATAGAATACTCATCTCCTCTCTTATGTATGATGATATATGGTCCCTCCCAATTTGATCCAATTTTGCCACTTTGGGGAGTTGTGCAATTGCGTTAATATAAAACCCTATCCAACACTTGGTGAGAGGGTAGAGGAGCTCGGAGCTCATTGGCAGCTTGACCTTTTTTAATCAATGTTTTTGCTTGGCTAGACTTTCCAGAATTTAATTTTTCATCCTCTTTTTCTTTGCAAGAACAGTTCCCTCATTTTCTTTACACAACTGCTTCTTTTTTACTAGAAAGTAGCATATGGGCTTTCTTTTCTTTGTCAGAATGACTATGGGGGCCACACATAAGTTCAGAATCTACATCCTTAGTGCGCGAAGGTTTAGACCAAGGCCCGCGAGGGGTAGCATCCTTGGAAAAGCGATTCTCTTGAACCTTAGAACAAGAAACGGCTGCCCCTAGGCTTAGAGGTAGACTTCACTTTTTTAAGCTGTACTTTGGGAGCTTGAACTTCTCCTTCGAAGTCAGCCTCACTCAAGAGATCGAGGGGGTTTTGGGATGAGACTTTCATGTCAACCACTCGTTGTTCACCATCGCTAGCCTCCACTGAATTGTGCAATTTCTTAGTGTTGCGCCCGGAGGTGACATAAGGCAAAGTGGAAGAGGAGTATTCTATGTTGGATAAGACTAATGGAACTTTTTAGTTCATTAAGGATAGGGACCCTTGCCTCATGTTGATGATGCCTTCATACTCGATCATAAACTGAGTTCCTATGAGCAAATCATAATTGTTATTATCCAAAGCCACTGCGGGGGCTGATAGAATAAGCTTCCCAATATGAATGGGAAGGGACGAGTAAGCACCTTGTGCACAGGTGTTATTAGGACCGGCGGTTCCAAAGTCTTGGTTGTAATCCAAGTCAGGTGCAAGTTGGATCTTTTTCATCAACTTGGAGGAGATAATGTTCACCGGGGAGCCAATATCTAATATAGCCATCACCCAAACTTTTTGGATGACCACCTTGACCTTCGTGAGTATCCCCAGAAGTGAGTGATAGCGCTAAGACCTCCTTAAGATGGAAATTGGAGGTTAATTTTCACGCGGTCTCGGGTAATTTTCCTGGATGGATTGCATGGTATGGCCATGCTGGATAGGGCGTATAATGTGAGACAACACCTCATTGGCATCGCTGGCAGTATCGATATTGATGGGCTCCCCTAGAACTTATAAGAGGTAAGTATCCTCAGGTATGGTGGCTTCATCTACTCCTCCAGCGTTTAGGTGATCAGGACCTCCACTTCCGCAGGAGCTCTCAACAAGTAATACCCAACGTTTTTGTAACCCCCTCAGAGTCAGCCTCAGGGGTATTTTTCACCATGGCAAGGTTACAATTGAAGTGGGGGAGACAGTAACGAGAGGAAGGGTATTTGGCTTTGCTTTAACTAGCATTTTTTTAACTCCAGTAGTCCTGGAGGAAATACCCTTAAAGCGCGCACCTATGGACCAAGCTGAAGGGGAAACCACAGCGGGGATCTTTATTTTGCATTAATGAGGAATGTCCGTTTTAAGTCGCACCAAAGAAGCAGGTTTTGGGGGGAGGATAGGCACAGGTGGCCTCACCTCCAACGGTTCATTAGGCTCCATCTCCTCTAAAGGAATATGAGTGACGTCTAACAAAGCCTCTTTTAGATCTCAGAAGGTTGTAAGGTGGCGTTTCACCGATATGATGTTCCTGATGAGAGAGGGTTGTGAAGCTAACCCTGTTAAGATGGCGGCGATAGAGTCAACCAGGGTAAGCAGGTTAGACGTAGACAACCTCTGAGAAGTGAGGTAGAACCGCTCAGCAAAATTAAAGAGGGTTTCACCCTCGTACACGGTAAGGCGCAAGAAAGCCTGATTTTCCCTGTGTAAGCTCTGCTCGGATCTGGATTCAGCTAAGAGGGCCTTCTTAACATCTGGCCAGATGTGCTGAGGATCTAGGTGAGGAACGATCAGCTCTTGGGCTTTGCAGTTTAAACAGGGAAGGATGTACAGAACTTTCTGTTTGTCAGTGGCGCCATCCATCGCAGCTTCCTAAATGTACAGAAAGGAAGAAATGTTCCCTTTACCCAGGATGTATCTATCCTTTATGGGTATTTTGAATGGCCGTTGCTCTAGCTTTTTGAGACGGGAGAAAGAGCTGGCTAGTTGCTTCTTGAGAGCAACTAATAGTGATTCAGGAGAGCT
Source organism: Massospora cicadina (assembly GCA_022478985.1). Taxonomy (NCBI): domain Eukaryota; kingdom Fungi; phylum Entomophthoromycota; class Entomophthoromycetes; order Entomophthorales; family Entomophthoraceae; genus Massospora; species Massospora cicadina. The sequence goes on along the minus strand of JAKSZP010013568.1, from coordinate 56,067 downwards.
GCTCATGTTGACAGTCTCCATTTTGTTAATACTTATTGAAGTATTCAAGGGGCTGGACCCCTGTAGTGAGCACCAATTTGTGGGATCCGCCAATGGATGCTACAAATAATATATTAAAGTGAGATATTTACTATTTGGTAAAAGTACAAAATAACACTTATTAAAGTTTTTTATGTTTTTTATTATTTTAAGCGGGCAAAACAAGGAAAGGTCCTTTTCTCAAGACTAGTTTTTACTATTTAAACTAGTTCGGATTTTGAGACCATTGTTATTTGAGGCAAAAGAATGTAAAGCTCAGTTAGCTAAATTAGGTAATATAGGCTTTTGGCCTATCAGATCAAAGCTAAAATTTTTGAGGAAAAACTGACCCGTGCAGTAATGATTTGATGAATTGTATCCAATCATCAGCGAGTAAAATCTTTTCACCTCATTGGTGGTCAGACTCAGATGGTAATGATTGGGTAATTTGGTGGTGGTCAGACCCAGATGGTGATGATTGGATAATTCTTACCCTATCATTATCGAGTAAAATCTTTGCACCTCAGCACTGGTTAGACTCAGATGGTAATGATTTGTTAACTTGCACCCAATCATTGACAGTAAAATCTTCTCGCCTCATGGAGGTTCAGATCTGTGTGCTATTGAACTATTCAAATTTAGCCGAGAAGTCAGAGTAATCCTATTGTTAGCATTTATTTTTTAAGCCGATTTTTGTGATAAATTGTATTTTTCCGTTGGTTAGGATTCCATTGAGAATCTGTTAATGTCTTTTCGCCATTGGTGCTTATATCATTATTAACCACAATCTTATTTGTTGATTGGGTAGGAGAGGGGCCAATCATAATAGCAAATTCAGGAGCACTTATACTTCCAACGTTCTTTTCCTTAAGTCAAAAAGGTGAATGTCCGATAAGGGGGTGGAACTTGTTGAGGCAGGCTCTGAGGTAATATCAGTTGACTTTATCATAGGCCTTATGTTGGTCTAAAAACACAAATCTTTCTTGAAGTGGTGGATTGACAGACACTGGCTACGATGTGTATATTGTCCCAAATAGACTTTTTGGGATTAAAACCAAATTGTTTAGGAGAAATGAGAGCAGAGGTAACAACCTCTAGGCGGTTTGCCATGATTTTAGTAAAAAATTTAGTGTCTGTGTTAGTAAGTGAGATGAGGTGCCAGTTGGCCAAGTTCAGCTTATCCCCTTTCTTGTACAACGTTATCGTGAAGGCCTTTTACCTCCAGGAAGGAGGCGCATTTCCATAAGGCATTGGCTCATAGAGTCAAACAGTAAGGTGGAAAAATATCTAAAATACTTCTTATAAAACTCATAAGGGATGACGTCTGGACCTGGACATTTCCTGTACCATGCACCGCGAATAGCAGACCAGAGTTTATCTTGAGAAATCAAATTCATCAACTCTGGATAACAGTAAATGATGCAGATATGTGCATTTTCAATAAAATTGTCCACTTCGGCCATTGGAACTGGATCAGAGCAATACAATTCACAGTAAAAGTTTTGAACTTTGATTGCCACTTTGGCTGGTGTACCTGCGATGGAGTGGTCTGGCCTCCGCACCTGTGTGCAGGCCAAGTTCTGGTGTAGTGTGAAAATTTTTTGAAAAAAGTAAGTAGAGCACTATTGCCTGCTGTTATATGCTTTTCTTTATACTGAACACAAACCTGATTCTTGTGTTGTCTTTCCAGTGCGTTGAGTCGAGCGGACACTTCTGCCCACCTATGGCCCCAAGCTGGACTGTAGCCTGCTGCTGAAACATTGGATTCCGGATGGTCCACTTCTGCCAGCATGTGCGAAATGACTGCCGGAGCACCCACAAGTGACGCGATGAGATGTGGCAAGCCTGGCGGATGGTGTTCGCTTTGAAGGTTGACCAGGTGGAGATTGGGTCTGCATATAACAGTGTGGTAAACTCCAGAGCCAAGGTCGTGGTGTTTACCCATGAGTAAAACCTGGGTGACGTGATTTCAGCGGGGCAGAGTTTGCACTACTTTGGTGCCTGTGTTTCTAGATTGGAAAAAAGAAGGAAACAGATACCATCCTGTGGTCAGATAAAACAATTTTCGTCATTGTAAAGTGGAAATTTTGGGATTGAATTTTCAAAAGCATGAGGATAATGTCAATGCGGGTCATGGACCTTACCTGGCTTTTGTGCAAGTGGGGGTGAGACATGTTAGTGAGTAGTGGTGCATGATGCGGCAGAGTATCAAACAACTCTAGGGTGGCTTTGAGAATGCCAAGTATAACATGCCCCTGTGGGGGTGTAGGCGATGTGGGCCAGTGGTATGTGGTTGAGTTTGTCCAGCAGTTTATGTCACCTACAACAAACGGGTCAAGGGGTAGTGGAAGGAAATTGACTGCTGAGAAGAATTCCTGATGATCTCATGCACAGGTAGGGCATAAATGTTAACGACAGCGTGCACTTTGTTGTCCCAAAAAAGGTGACTACAAGGATATGGCCGTCAAGGTACAATTGTGACAAAATAAATTTAAAACTATGGGTCACTCAAACAAGCACCTCACAGTGCAGTGATTAAAAGTAAAGGGAAGGGAGAAGCATGGTTGCCCATGTTTCCTCTGCACCGCGCAAAAAGTGGGTTTCCTGAATGGCTAGGATGTCCATAGGTAAATTATTTTAAAAAACTCAGTTTCCTATCCAGGGACGGCGAGGCCTTTAGTCCAGCGATGTTCAATGCCCCTATAGTAAAGGTTCCCACCATCACACCTTAGGTGCGAGGGGAAGGGCACCCATGCCCTTCAGCCATCTCTTTTTCAGCATGTTGCTGTATGGCAGCACGGTTATCCTGTGCTATGGAGTATGGTTCAGTATGGGAAGCTTTAGCTGTGGGGTTCACGTTGGCTTTTTCCTTCTGGCTTTTCCCCATGTGGGACGAATTTTTGGTGTTATGTGCACATGTGGTGCACCATTGCATGAGGGTGGAATTTCAGCAGGATTATTGGTGAGAAAATTGGATTCAATCAATGCTTGGTAGCATTGGTTGGGTGAAACTTACTCATGATTGGGTCATCAGCTTGGGTGGACCAATCTGATTGGTGGAAGTATTCATGAGCCACTTTCGCCATGAATGACTTGATGTCCTCCTGAAGCTGTGTGGGTGGATCATGGACTCAGTTGCAGCCGCTGCCTTAGCTGCCACTCTGTGGGCCTGCTTGGCCTTCTTGCACTCCTTTGGGGATACAGGTTTTACTTGAATGTAGCACCCAGGCGCGCCCCACAGGAAGGCTGCATCACTGTATACTTCCAGTTCATAGTGGGCGTCTGTACCACACATTGCTTCCAGGATTATTTTGGTTTGAGTAATGCCCTCTTTTGTGGGGCAGGTATGGGCCTAGTGGTCAAAAGCGCAACAGATTTTTTAGATAGGAGGTGCGCTATCCACGGTGACCCTGAATGAGCAGGAGTCTTGCCCATTAAATTTTAACAAAAGTGGTGTGAGGTTTTTGAGTCAAATCTTCCACCATTCCCACGGATGGGGTGAGAACAGCAATCACTTTGCCCATGCACAGGTCTGGCATGAGCGTAAAGCGCTGAATCAAAGTATTGGATTTCCCCATATTTGGCGATCCCAGCCTTCAGGTGGTGCTCCAGTACAGTGTGCTTAATTGTAGTAGGTAGGAAGTCGAAATTACAAAAATTTGGTTTGAAATTCCAGCGAGTGCACTTCATTTTGACTACCCATTGACCGTCTGGGAGGCACTACCACTCGCACTTTTGTGGCTTCTTCCACCGCATTTTTGCTTTTGGATCCAAGACCAAGCCAACCACGAGGCATGGAATGTGGTGTGACATACACTGCATTCAGGAAATGTGTGTGTACACCTCCACAAAACTTCTCCCAAAGCGCCATTTGTTGTATATCCAGGAAGACACGCACCCTGTGTTCCACCAATGATAATGGTTGGGAGTGCGGCGTATTGATGAACTGGTTGCAGCATGCTTGCCAGGCCATAATTTCTGGAGAAATGGTAACCACTGGTTTTTTACTATTTAATTTAACTATGCCGCTAATTTTCGCTGGGGCGTTCACAAAACTTAGTTGATGTGGGGCCTGCACCTGTGCCCTAACTTTGCTCACCCAACTGCTACCCAACATTGTGTGCATACTAGGCTCCTTGACGAGATTATCAAAATACTTAGATTTGAATTGAATATACTGCAAAAGTGATTGCAATGAGAGAGAAAAGATTTTGTAAACTAAAGTAATAATTAGAATATAACTATTATATATAAATATTATTTGTGTTTTTTGTGTTTTTTTTGGTTTTGTTTTTTTTATTATTTTTTTAATTTCTCTTTTCTTAATCAGCCCACTTATTAAACCTTCTTAAGAATTTTGCATGGACTTGGTTGTATATATGGCCAGTCATAATGCCTTGATTGTGTATATGAACTTAGATGTTTTCAAAATCACTTCAAATGGCCCGACCCACATGTTAAATTTTTGGTTTATTAAAAATGGCTGGTTCTTATTTGGTAAGGTGAAGTTTTAAACGTCTATTTTATGAAGACAATAGACCAGATGGTGACTATAGTTAAGATATAACTCCATGGTAATCACACTTGAAACTGTATTCTTCTGTCATTACTTAGACGATGGCATGCTTCCCTGATCTTTATGATCCCAAGTAAATTCTCAACTTAACACAACATAAAAATATTACACAAAAAAGCTTATAAATTAAACTGTAATCTTGTGGTAATAGTTGATTATATTTTATTGGTCTCAACTTGGGATAATTTATAGGGTTCAATGTTCACCAAATCTTACCCATGACACCTCAATTTCAATGGCACTTGGCTAGAGAAATTAATGAGTTTGTTTGAGGGTCTACAATCCATTCAACTCAAAACATCCCAATCATCTCAGAGTTGGTCTCAAACTCAGAAATATATTTAAGACATCATTTCTAACACGTCTGTAAATAGCTGAACTGATATATCTCAAGCAATTGGCAGCACATACTAAGGCAATTCATACCACTAATTAATAATTAATTCAATAAAAAACTTGATTGACACTAAAAACTAATTTTGCTATAGACCAACAAAGCCAGGTTCCCAGGTTATTAGTTGATTATTATTATAAATCTGACTAAATTAACAAAGCCCCTTTGCCCATGTTATAATAGTCAAATATTATTATGTGTAATCTCTAGGCCATAAATCCCAAGTTCAGATATAATTAGGGTATTTTTGATTTATAACTACCAACAATTTATATCCAGTCAACCATTCAACACTTCCCCCTCCTTGACTGGATAAAAGCGGAGGTATTCGTTTTTTCTTAGTCACAACATCCAATTTTTTCTCAATCTTTAGAATAGGATGCTCCATTAATAGCTGAATGCTACAGTTAGTTCATGCACTTTGCCTTCATTTCTTATATTCCTGCTGAGGCTTTAGCATTCTTTGACGATCTTGAACTAGCCCCCTTGGCTTCAATTTCACTCTTCTCCCCCTCCCAAAGATGAGTTTCCTTTTTTTCAATGACAATGAGGCTTCATTTTCAAATAAATGTTTATATTTTACTTATTTCTTAACTTTTCTATATTCTTACAGTTTTGTTATTATTAATTTTATTATACATTATTTCTTATACTTTTTCTTATTTTAATTTTTCTTTTTCACTTTTTATTATTATTATTCTTTTTTATACAGATGAAGGAATTTAGCGTGTACTCAATTCACAACCCAGCCGCCTTGATCCTTTATAGTATATACATCTTCAGATGAAAAAATACAATAAATGGACCTTTCTAAAGTGAGGCAAGCTTGTGTGCGCGGCCTGCGCTATATCACAATATACTACTAAGTCCCCTTCTTTAAATTTAGTCACCATAGCCCATTTGGCGTCATCAGAGCTCTTCTAAATAGTTTTTTGACTAATTGCGTTTTGATAAGCTTCCAATTGTAACTTGATTAATATCTTTGCCAGCTGCTCAACATAATTATTCTGACTAATTGCTTCAGTTGAACTGAAGACCAAATATTATAATGGAGGCAAAGATGGCTGTCTACCATATAGAAGTCAAAATGGAGAGTGGCTGGTACTGCTGTGATGTCCAATATTGTATGCAAACATGGTAGCACTAATAGAGGTAGCCCATTGTGAAGGCACTAAGGCTGCGTTTTTGCGTAAAATGCTGACTAGAGTGCCATTCACTCGCTCTACCATATCATTAGTTTCAGGATGGTATGGTGTTGATAGCACTCCTTTGATAGACATCAACTTATTTAGCCATTGTATCATTTGAGCAGTAAAATTTGAGCCGTTATCCATCAAGATATTCTGTGGGCATCCTTGCTTGTAAATTACATTATCCATAGTGAACTTGGCAGTAATTAAGGCCCTGAAATCTCAGATTTCTTTTGCTTCCACCCATTTTGTAAGATGGTCAATAGCAACAATTATGTATTTGTTGCCTAGGCTGCTCACAGGCAAAGGGCCAACTACATCTATTGATATGGTATGCCAAGCCCAGTCAGGTTTGATTAAACGATACTTCACATCTGACTTCATAGGTTTTGTAATTTGACAAGAATGACATTTGTCAAGTACATCATGGATATCGAATCATATTGAATCCCAGTAGTAATTTGACTGAATTAGTTCTAGCATCTTAGCTAATCCTCCGTGCCCCACGGCCTTATGCACTTGTTTAATAATTTCCATTTGGTCAGAAGGTTTTGGGAAAATTTGACGCTGCCCATCGGGCCTGAGCTTATATAAAACTCCATTCCAATATTCAGTGTCAGTTAATGCTTTTTCATTTGCTTTTTTCACTTCAGTTGGCTCGTCCTCATATTTCCAATTAATCATCTTTTCATGGAGTTCATCAGCTAAACTGCTCAGGACAGCTACAATGGGAAGTCTCAATAATCCGTCTGCATTTTGATGGGCCGCCCCAGCTCTATGGATAATTTCATAATCATAAGCTTGTAATTTTAAAGCCCAGCGGGCTAAGCGTCCTTCAGGTTCCTTGAGGTTGTGGAGCCATCTTAATGAGCTGTGATCCATTACTACTTGAAACTTGGTACCATGAATGTAAACACAAAATTGTTTACATGCGTAGATTACAGCTAAACACTCTCATTCAGTCACTGTATAATTGCGCTCATGCTTATTCAGCGTTCTGCTGCAATAAGCGACCGGATGCTCCTCCTCATCCTCCCCAATCTGAGATAGCACACCCCCAATTGCAGTCAATGAGGCGTCAGTTTGTATGATAAAAGGCCTCATGAAATCTGGATATCGAAGGATAGGCGCTGAACTCATTCTGGTTTTCAAAGCCTCAAAGGCCTGTTGGCATTCTTCTGCCCAGCAAAATCGAACTCCTCCTTGCAGCAAATGGAATAGGGGCTCAGCAATCCTCGCAAACCCTTCTACAAATCTTTGATAATACCCTACCATGCCTAAGAACACTTGAACATCCCTCATACTCATTGGAGCTTGCATCTTGTTAATCACCTCCACCTTTTGAGGTTGAGGCTGCAAGCCCTTGGAGTCAATAACAAACCCAAGGTATTCCAATTGTTCTTTAAAGAACTGACATTTTCTAGGTTTTATCTTCAGATTAGCCTTCAATAGTCGTTCAAACACTTGTTCAAGGTGCTCCAAATGTTTGGAAAACGTTCATGAGAAGACATTGATATCATCCAAGTAAACCAGTACACAGGATAATTTAAGATCCCCTAAAATTGTATCCATCGCTCTTTGAAAAGTTGCTGGCGCATTGCACAGCCCCTGTGGCATGCGCGTTGGTTGAAATAGTCCTTGAGTAGCAATCATTGCACACTTCTCCTGTTCCTCCTTAGGCAATTCAATTTGCCAATATCTGGAGATAAGGTCCATGGCAGTAAAGTATTTCGCTCCTCCCAGATGATCCAAAGCATCATCAATTCTAGGCAATGGATAGGAATCCTTTTTCATGATGGCATTTAGGCGTCAGTAATCAATCATGACTCAATTGCTGCCATCTTTTTTCTTTACAATTAAAACTGGACTGGCCCACAGGCTTTTGGATGGCACTATCATTCCGCTTTTTAGCAATTTTCTAACTCTTCACTGACTATTTTTTCACTAGCCCTAGGGCGCCAAATTGGCCTCATTCTAATAGGTGCATGGTCCCCAGTGTCAACAAAATGCTGGACTCCTTTTGCACAACCTAGATCTTGATCATCTTTGGCGAAAATTTTGGAATATTGTTTGAACAACTCTAGTGCTTCATCCTTCTGTTGTTCTGATAATCCAGTAAACAATTCTCGAGGGATCACAGTATGTGCCCCAAGGGTTTCGTTTGGTAAGCCTAGCTTGGATAAATCACCAAATTTGATAGCTGATTTTAATTCATCCTTTGGTAACAGATGCACAAATGCAACCACTTGATATTTCTTGACCTTAATAGTTCAGTTTGTTAGATTGGCTAATAGGACATCAATTTCACCATGCCCTGGTATAAGTATCCCAGGTGCTACGCAAGGTTCCATATGAGAGTGATGCCATGGGGACATAACCTCACCATATAGTCCTCTCTGGAATATCCAGCGTGGTCCCAGTCTTCATAACTAGTTGATGACCTGGAGCTATACTTGCATCCTTATTCACACGTAGGGGTATTCCTCAATTTTTTTATAGAATTCAACATGGAATGCTTCAATTTCCTCACTGAATATATACTATTGGTATTATTCCATTGGCATAAGATATATTAATAAAGTTTTGATGAAGGCTCGCGGGCTTCATATTGTCATGAGAGTAATAAATCAGAAGTGATTGACCTAATATTGTTAAGACGTTTTCTTTAAAATTTCATGAAATTCCATAGGTCCTTAAAAACTCATTCCAATTAAGATGTCATAATTGGTGTTCAGAAGCACTATTGCGGGTGCTGCTACTACTAAAGCTCTGAATCGCAGTGGCAAGGCGCTATAAGCTCCTTCACTCTTAGTGCTGTTGAGACCCGCGGTTCCATACTCCTTATGATGGTCAATGTCTGGCGCAATTTTCAGTTTCTTCACCAACTTCATGGAAACAATGTTTATAGGTGCTCCGCTATCAACAATAGCAACAACTTTGACCTTATTGACCAGAATATCCATGTAAGTGCACTCAGAGTAGTAGGAATTGATAGAATTTACTAAGTGAATATGTGAAGAATCCAGAGAATTAAGAGTGTTCTTCAGAGTATTTCCAATGCTAGGACATTCATGGATGAATTTGTCAATTGGCATTGCTATATTGACCCCTTTCAGACTTGGAGTATCAGATGCATTGCTCGGACCTTCTGCTGGAATATTTTCAATTATTTGTTGTACATACGGTTTAGCTACTACTTCAGAGGCCTCAGGCATGACAACCTTACTCTGAGATCAGGTTACCGCATGTACATTTGTAGAATCTTCATTAGGTACTATAATAGAATTTGTTTCATCATTAAGCAAGGCCCCATGGCCTGCATTTTCTTGTCAATCAGGCAGGACTAGTTTTTCTGGCACAATAGAGCATCCCGCATCTATTGTGCTTGCTCTTTTCCCTTCTCCTGTACTTTATCAGGAAGGACCACATTGACGTTGCGTTGACAGGCATTGAAAGGCAAAGTGCCCTTTGTGGTTGCATTTATAGCAGGTAATATCATTCATTGAGCGTGTAGGCTTGGTATCTGAGTTCTGTTCAGTTTTCACAGGCGAATCAATTTCAATCTTCTTATTGACTTCAATGAGTTTCCCCACAGAGGCAGGTCCTGATTTGTACCCAGTATTTGGAGGACGTAATTCTGTGAACATCTGCGAAGATAGTCAACTAGTTCAGATGTTGTAAGATTTTGTACAAAGGCAGGCATTAAAACATTCAATAAATTTTGGTAAGGTTGTACCGCATGTTCTAATGCAATCTTAGCGTCAAAGTCAACCATAGCCTTGGCGCCTAAGAGAACTTGCACTTTGCGATAGAATTAATCCACGAATTCAAAAATGGCTTCATCTTTTTTAAATTGAATATTCATAAATTTAGATTTTCTTGTTGACATTCATTCTGGACCTCCAAATTTGTAAAGCACAGCCTCTTTGACTTCAGCGTAAGTTGGATTTTCATTGATATGGGCATAATTAACTCAATGCTCCACTGTTCCAAGCGGTTAATCATAGTAGCTTCTTGATTGCAATTGCTGGCCCCATACATAGCTAATTCAAAACATTTGATAAAGGTGGTGATACTTCCATTTTTGTCAAATATAGGCAGTTTCGCTGGCTTGTAATTATTGCTTTCCTGCCCTGAGTTATCAGAATTGCTTCTTTGATGAATCAGGCCAGATGCACTAGGGCGTTGAGGCACTGAATCACGGCTGGAGGAACTTGGGTTAGCCAAAGCAACCATTCTACTGGGCATCTGCTGACGTGGTACAGCATCTACTTCAGTGACTACTTCCAAAGCTTCATCTTCATAGTATTCAGAAGCATTTCCATTTGAATGGTTTGTAGCACATTGGCAACGCCCATCATCCAAGTTTTGGATATGCTCATTAATTTCATTCTCCCAAACAAAACAAATGAAATTTTAACTTTAACTTCGCAATTTCCTCATTAGAAATGGTGGTTTGCAATTGCAAATTGGGAATCACTTGGTCTTTTTCCTTAATTGTCTTCTTAAATGATTCACTTCTCCATAAAGAAGATTATTTGACTCATTAATATTGGTGACTTTTTATTAATATTTATTAATCTGACAATTGAGATGATCAATAGAATCTTGAATTTTTCCGTTTTCTGCCTATTGGCCTTTGAATTGTGTTTGCCAATAATTGATTTTTTCAGTATATTCATCCTTCATCTGCAAAATTTGGGCGCACAATCATCAATACTGATTACAAACTTCATTATTAGTATTTAACTGTGCCTCTTGAGCTTCATGATTAAGCCTCATGAACTCTAAAGCATTAATTGAAGTTTGATGTTGACCCAAGTTTCAGTAATTCCTCTTTCTTCTAAGAAATTGCCAAATATAGGATACAATCTATCATATAGCTCTTGTGCTAATTCTGCCACTCTGTCATTAGCCCAAGTAGCTAGATTATAATTTGCTTCCAAGCTAGAACAGATTTTAGCAAAGTTGGCCTGTAAACGCTCATTTAAAATTTGGGCCACCTGGCTGGAGTTTTGTGAAAAGTTAACCAACTCAGAAATGGCTGCATGATGGCGAGCAATTGTCATCTGAGAATTTCTAGAGGTGGGATGTACAAATTCAATAAGGTATTGGGCAATATTCTCTATCCCAGGTAATTTATTTCTGACTTGAGCTACACTCAATTGATAATGAGCTAGATATCTCATACACAGCACATCTTGCTGTCATTGATTATAGAAAGGATTACTGCTGTTATCCGCAGGCCCTTGTCCCATCTGGTATCCTCTTAACAACTGATGCTCAAGTTGTACAAGTTCTTCATGTGAAATGGGCTCATCAGGGTAAGTAATGATAGGTACATTGTTCAAATTAATTTGAGACACAGTCATTTCTGTATTCCTATTAGATCCAGTAATAGTCCTAAATAATTGATTGGGACTACTCCCATACTCGCCGCGGTCACCATTTTCATTCCCAGCCATGAGCGCCACTTGTTGAATTTTGGTATATTGAGAGTGACTGGTTCTTCTTATAAGGTAAGATAGAGTTTCAAACATCTATTGTATGAAGCCAATAGACCAGATGGTGACTATAATTAAGATATAACTCCATGGTAATCACACTTGAAGCTGTATTCTTCTGTCATTACTTAGATGATGGCATGCTGCCCTGATCTTCCTGATCTTAATTAAATCCTTGACGTAACACAACGTAAAGTATTAATGTGAAAGTTTATCAATTAAATTATAGAACTGTAGTAATATTTGTTGTTTTTTATTTTTAATAACTTGGGATAATTTATAGGGTTCGATGTTCACCACATCTTACCCATGACACCTCAATTTCAATGGCACTTGGCCATAGAAATTAATGAGTTTGTTTGAGGGTCTACAATCCATTCAACTTGAAACATCCCAATTGTTTCATAGTTGGTCTCAAATTTAGAAATATATTCAAGACAGCTTGTAATGCGTCTGTAAATAGCTGAACTGATACTCATCTCAAGCAATTGGCAGCACAAACCAAGTCTTTTGTACCACTAATTAATAATTAATTCAATCAAAAACTCAATCGACTTTAAAACTAATTTTGACATAGACCAACAAAGCCCACGTGCCTAGGTTATTTAGTCGACTATTATAAATCTGACTAAATTAACAAAGCCCCCGTGCCCATGTTATCATAGTCAAATATTATTAAGTGGAATCGCTAGGCCACAAATCATAAGTTCAAATATACTTAGGATATTTTTGATTTATAATTGCCAACGATTTATATCCATCAAACCATTAAACACCTACACAAAAACAAGTTTGTTAAGTGGATGCAGATCCCTGTGAGAAAGTGACTAGGGGAAGGGTAATTGAAATGTTTTAAAGAAGTCAATTAAAAACACCCTGAAGTGGGGAGTGAAGCAACAGTACAGAAAGAGGAAGTAAGCGACTAACCCTGAGTAATCAGGATATGGTACCAGAGCTGGAAGATTAGTCTTGAAGCTTGCCAAAGGGCTTCAGAAAGAACACCAGAAATATGGGCTGGGAGCAAATAAGGGTTGCTAGATTTGGGTTGCCAAATCATGTCCCTATTAAAGCCATTAACAGAATATACTGATGGGAAAGTGCCAGAAATGAGATAGTCATGCAAGGAGCGACTGGCATCCTGCAAGCAATGACTATAACCTTCTTGGAAGCTGAAGCAGAAGGAGCTTTGGAACCTGGGAGATGTTGGAAGCTTTGTGGCCCAACTTTAAAGAACTTGGCTGGAAAAGTGAAAAAGCATAAGCAGCAATATCCTGATCTAGGATTTCTCAAGATTGGAAGGATTCAGTGCAATAAATAAAGCCTCAGTGACTTAGGCCCTCAATTCTGAGTAGGGGAGTTCAAAATGAATACTGTTGCCAATGGTTAGTTTGGTGGCCAAGACAGCTGGTTTGTAGTATTGTCCGAGTCAGAAGAGGAGCTCAGGAAGAAAGTTCGACCTGGCAAGAAAGGAGCAATCAAGAACGAAGGGCATCATTTCAGGAGCATCAATGATGATGTTTGGGCCATCTGTGAATGAGCTGAATCCAGGAGAGTTTTGAAATCTAACTCTAGAATCTATGACAGAGGAAGAATGGCTGCAAGTCATTTGAAACAAGTGACAGCCTGGTTTCCAAAGGGTTAATTAACGTTTTTGGTAATTCCATGGAAGGACTAGCTACTGGTGCCAGATTAGGCGTATGAGTCCTGGAAGGACCATAGAAGAGGTTCCATTGTGCAGCCAACTCATCTGCTGGAAGAGCCAAATATCTTGATCAGACAAACTGTTAAGTAGCTGTTGGTAACGCAACTCAGAATATGACATATGAACTGGATGAGAGGGGGGATGATGGACTTATATGATAGTCGACATTATGACTCTACAATCCATTAAGTTCCAATTTTGGAGAAAATTAATCTCAAAAGTAATGGGATAAGCTCTCCAGAGAATAATTAAGAATGATATGAGCCAAGAGGTTATGAGAAGAAAATAACAAGGGCGAACTTGAATAAGCATTCTTAATTGGGCCATGAAATGAACAACAACGGCAAGAGTCTCCTTCTAGGATGAGGAGAAAATCAGGAAATTGAGGATGCCAGACCACGAATCCTGAATTTGACAGCGGGTCATATGCCCTGACAGGGGGAAAACTGGATCCTGGGATTAATATCTTTGTGAGTAATTTGATCAGCCCAGCACAATAATAGATCAATGGGAACGCACTCTGAGTAGGCGGTAGTGAGGAGTAAGAGGAAGAGAGCCGCATGTCAAAGTTTGTCCTAAGCAGCATTGAGTATTGGTAATCATACTCCACTTGAGCAAATGAAGTATTTGACCAAGTGTACAAAGTGGTATTCTCATGCCCTGGTCCTTTCCTCGCTGGAAATCTAGGCAAGAGGAGGGATGTGTTGGGATTTTTCCCATATTCCCAGCCAGCTCAATTCCATGAATTTCTGGGGGATAATTCGCTAATGTGAGGTGAATTGAAATCGGTTGACCCTAATTTTGGGGTAACTATGTCTGTCAGATTTTAGGATATTCGCCTGGTCAGATCCATCGAGGATCAATCTGGATGAATGATTAAGATTGCATCAGGCAGAGTTGCTGACAGAATAGGGGCATCTAATAGTAGTTTACTATCAGATGTACTGATTGGAATCGTTCAGGTTTCATCACCAACTGATTGGGAATGTAAGTAGTAAGTTGTGAGGTGAGTGATGCTGCCTGCAACTAACAAGTTGATCAGTTGGTTCGTGACCTGCCTTAATGGGTAACAAGTCATTGCCTAAGCTGTTCACTAAGTAAATATGGTTGGTTCACTTAGATTGAGAGGAAAACTTTAGAGACACGTTTTCCAACTCTTTCCATTTTAGGTCTTGAGGATGTCTAATGATGGAATCCTAGCCAGGAGGGGGAAGACCATTGCTGCTGAGACGAGGATGGGTGATTCAACAGCAACGGCTGCCATTTCATCGAAGAGGTGTCAACTGAGGGTTGGGTGCTGAATCTCCCACTATAAATTCTATAGTATTCACCAATAAATATATAGTTTTTATCCAGTATATAGTTTTAAGTAGATAAACTTTATCAGCTTTCAATTGTTCTATTCTTTCTCAGGGATATTATTGCTGTATGCAATAATTGGGAGACTATTTTAAGGAAAGTAGTTAGGACCTAAGAGGAGATCCTGAGAAGAAGTGGAAACGTATTGGGGATTGCTGCTGACTGTGTGTCAAACTGGAGAAACTGTCAACTGGAATCTCAGAGAAGATTGGGTTAGATGGTGCGAGGGAACAAATCCCTATTTTGAGACATCACAAGTATTTTTAGTGGAAATACAGGCTGAGCGTTGGGCTGAAATTTTAAGCATTCCATTCAGATATGGAAAATAGTCATCATACTACTAACTGATTATATCAACAGCTATACAACGCGTAAAAATTGCACAAAAACCAGACCTGTGAAAGTAATAAGTTTATAGGGGTTATTGGCTGAAAATAATCAAACCCATAAATTTTTACATGGAGTAATACCAGTTTCTGGCAATCAATGTTCAGGCAATTAATTACAGCTACAGCTTTTTGGAGTTCGCTGCATCCAAACATAGTCATTTCAAAAAAATGAAGAATGCAGGCTCAATATCCAAAGGAGTGTTGGCAATTTGGGGTGGTCTGAAATCCTTCAGTTATTACAAATTCAGCTGTGGTATGGAGAGTATGTCCAATCATCCTAAAGGCAGTAGGAGTGTTGTCTAAGGTCATTTCTATGATGACGGCAAAAGTGCTAGGCATATCTTATGCATGATGCATACCTTCCACGTCATTTTTTTTCCTCATATAAGTCATTTTCACTAACTCAGTCTCCAATTGGTACAAGTACATTTATAGGTTTTCATCTCTCAAATTTTTCATGAGTTGTACAGGCCTCTCTACTATTAAAGCGATCTTTCAGCCTCCACTTTAAATGCAACCTGGACATTAACAAGTCTTTAGTAATCTTGATGTGTTTCTGCACCAAATTAGAGTTTTTCCTAAGAAAAAATGTTATCAGATTTTCTACATGATTCTTTCATCTTCCAACTTAGTAATCTGTTCTTCAATTTTAATTAGGTCGCCTGAGTTGCCAACATTAAGTTGTTTTTTGATGCTTTTCAGCTCCTTAAATAACTGCTGGATATCGCTTTGCATAGATGTTATGGCTCAGATAATCCTTGAAAGACTCAACTTCACACTGTATTGAGAACAGAGTGTAAACTTTCGTGGTAAGTTTAATGCACAGATTTATACTTGGGGTGTAATAATAAAAGAGATAATTGATTTTATGGAGACAACTATCCAGTCAATTCTTTATAAGTGGTTTCAACCCCACTCATTTTCACACTTATGGATTTTTTGAGAAATGAGACATGGGAAACTGATTTATTTGATTCTTTTATTAGAAGTTAATATAACTAAATGTTTTATCTGCTGAAGTATGTTTTTTATTCTAAATGCTATAGAGTTCTATAGGGTAGTTGATGCTCAAAATTTTAGCTGACGCAAGGAAGAGTCATTAATTGCCTTTCCACAAACTTTAGCCCTTGGGGTTAAATTCTATACATGTTAGTTTCTATCGCTTTATATAGCCCCCTGTAGGTCAACCTTTACAGGTCAGAGGCCTTCTATTGGTATCATGAACCAAGTAACAATTTTCTAGAGGCCTTGTAGCCTAAGTTAATATTAAAATTACCACCAGAACAAGCGTTAAAATGCTTTGGTAGCTCTAATAATGCCCATAATTATATAGCGCCTCAGGCCAAACTATTTATGGTAGGAATTCAATTAATTGGATTTAGCCAACAACTTAATATAAATCCTAACATTGTAGTAATGATCCTCAAATATACTATAATCTTAACTGACATCAGATTTGCATCCTTCTGCAAATTACAAGTAGTCAGTCAATAAGTAACTATTGCAGATTAATAGGTATTAAGTAGAGAATATTTGTAAAAATTAAACTATATGCTAACTTAAAGGCACTTAATTATTGAAACGAAATTAAAGCTTTATCTATTTAAAGCACAATAAGAATAGTTAGATAAAAATTCTAACAGTTGCCTTATGCAAAGGTTAATCCAATGTGTTTCTTCTGCATAGTAAACTATATTTATCAAACATTATTACCAATTATAGGTAGTATCAAATGTACAATTAGCACCTTGCCACCCTACCAACGCTTATCCCATATTAGTTTAATTTATTTTGATTCACCTTGCCCCATGAGAGCTTTAATAGAATCCCTTGTTAATAATTTATTTCTATATCTGGATGTGACACCACTTAAAATGTGTTGTAAATATGAATTTATTGTAATTGGCCTATCCCCTACATTGGTTAAACCTATTGATATTGATTCAATTATTTTTAAACAAATATGCAAAGCGCCCAATATCCTAAGAATAGTTTTGCTACCAAGTATCTGTCACCATAAGGAACTTGAGATTGTAAAAAGTTCATAAAGAAGGGTTCCAGATTTTTAGAGGACCTTTTTGAACTTTGTGGAGCTTCTAATGAAGACAGAATGACTAAAAAAAGCTCTAATAGCAAGCTCATCTACCATAATCCACGTCAGATACTACAGTGTGCATCATTTTTTCTTTAGTAAAACAATTATATTAAAATTAATTTTTGGATTACCCTTTCTTATAATATTTTACCATATAGATTGCCTTTTACTTTGTGTAAACACTTATATGCTAGTGAAATCAACGCCGCCGCACCAATTGCAAAATATTAATGCTCATTACAAGGGAAACTTTTTTTCTGCTCTTTAAACCTATTTTTAACTTTAGACCATAGTAACTAGTACGCTGAAGCAACTCAGATGTCCAAAATTTTCATCATCTGTAGTGTAAAAATTAAAGACACATAAACATGTTATCAAGATTTTGTAAATAAATAACTGCACCAATATTGCTGAGATAATAGATGTTACAGAGGAAGATTGACGCCATCTGGATGACGTATAGTTTAAATTGGTGGATTGGCGCTCTACCTCTACGCCTTTATTGGAAAATTGACTTCCTGCATCTCCTTATCAAATCTCAAAAAGATTAATAAAAAGCTTTGACTATGCACCTTTTGATTTATACTCATAAGCTAAAAAAAAGATGAACAACAGTCTGAGGAAATGATGGTCAATGCTATGCATGACCATTACATAGCCTTAGTTTTTCCTAAGGGTAATACAAACCAAAACCGGCGGGTTTATGAGAACCTTGACATTTAATGTTGTACAGAAACTCTAGTTTGAATAAATTTAGGCATAAAAATAACGTTGTCACATAAGTTATTATTCAATCAAAATTCATTAGATTAGAGAGCAGATTGAAGGTAGAATTTAAAAATCTATTAAAAATACAGCTGAGATACCCATCAGCCATTCTATAACAGATATAGATGAAAGTTCTAGAGGCAAAGATTATTAGGATAGGCTCACCAGAGGCTAAGCTGTCTGCAGACTCTGATGGAACTTCCTCAAGAAAAATAATAAGTTCCCTCCTCTAAACTATATAAACAAGCAAGCAAAGATGCTAATATTACTTTATTTAAAATCCTCAATGATAACATTAAGGTTTTTATTTAAAAGAGGTAAGCTGACCAGGGATGGACATTATCAAACTAAAACTAAAATCATAATAAAAAATTAATGATTCAAACAAAACGCCCAAAATGGACAGATCTTTTGAATCATACCTAACAAATATCCAACCAGGTGGATAGCGAGTACTGCTATCCCTCCATGGTGGTCGGGGAGGGGGGATTGGGGGACTCATCTTTGGCTGCATCCATCTCATTCCAGAGTAGGGTGCGTGTTAAGGCAGATAGTAGGGGTGTGGGGTCATTGGCAGTATGGGGTTCAATATCCCTGATGACTGGAACTTCCGAATATTTGTTAGCCATCATAATGCCAACAATGTATTTGGCCAAAGCGTCTTCAGCTTTGAGGCGGGCATCTGGGAATTTAATGAACGTGGCAATGTTGGTTCAGGTTATTTTTGCTTTCATATTCCATGCTACTGTTACCACATTCTAGATGGCTTCAGTAACATTCTTGTGTAAAATTTTCATGTTGATCTTACTTTGTGCAGTAAGATTTATGGGGATAATGGGGGGTGGAATTCCTCCTGCGAGTGCAGCCACAGATTTGGTGGCAGCTTTGCGGAGTGGACGGCAATCTGGTGTGGCAGCTGCTTCTACTGCAAGCTGGTGGTTACTGTGGAACGGTTTGGCGTTAGGTTGTGGGACATATTTCTGACGAGGTAATTTTGCATCACATTCTGCGTTACAGAGCCACTCTACTTGCAGTGTCAGTTCTTCAATGACGTTACCTGATTTTTCAATTTCATCCAAATAATCCCATGGGTTTTGGTTGAATTGGATTGAGGAATCAGCGTACAGTTCAGGTTTGTTTGATTCATTTATGGATGCATGAAATTGAACTGGGATCCAATCTGATGTTTGATTGGAGAAATTATTTATGGAATTGGGGTGGGGAGGAAGCTGATTGGTGGCTGCAGGTGCAGCTGCAGCAACTGGCTTTGGGGGTGGAGGAGGTAGGATTGTGCCCCATACCTGAAATTGTACAGGGTGGGCATTGGATTGGAGGTCAGCGGATGAGTCATCTGATCCATCTGATATAGTTGAGTAGGGGCATTTGCATTTCAAGTGGTCTAACTCAAAACACGATGGACAGATTGTCCACCCGCCCTTGATGTGGGCCCAAAATGGATAGTTGGGCGCTGAGGGAATAATGGTGTGTGGCAGAACTGCTGCCACAATTTTACTAAATTCAGGGCTTATCATGGCATATGCCCAAGGCCCAGCAAGTCATGTGGCCCCATTTGGGACCACAAATTGTAGGATGGGGTTGGAGCCATAGGCTGACAAACCGGCCATCAGCTCCTGGTGGAGCACTTCAGGGGGAGGTGGGTGGGCAAGCCAGCAAATAGACCACTAAAGTGGTGTCCGCTAGGAGCTGAGTCCAAGTTGTGGGGAGAGGGGTGCCCTGGAATACCAGGGACACAGTTGCTGCAGTGGCAGCGTAAGCTTCACAGGTGAAGCTGAGGTTGAAATACCCCTTGTAGGGGCAGAAATCAATAAATCAGGCGGGTATCATCACCGCCTGTGCCATTTTAATAATGGCTTGGTCGTGGTATGGGAATAGTTTCTCATATTTGACCCTTAGGCCATAGTGCATGTTGCTCCAGGGGAGCACTAGGGGGCAGCATGGTACTGCTTGGGTAAGAGCAAGGTGGGCGTCCAGGTCCTTGGGTGGAACAAATTGGCCCATGGGTATATTATGACTGGGTGAACCAGTCCTAGCACGTTTTCCTGCCGGATGGAAAATGGCGGGGGAGTTCCACCGCTGCCCCACACTGAAGCACCCAGTGGAGAATCTGATGACATTGGAGTGAAACTACTATGGGCGAATACAATTTGTTTTTTTTTTAAATTTGTGTTATTTGGCTCAGAAAGTTACGTTGAGTGGAAAGAGAGTTCTAATGATAACATTAAAAAAAGTAATATTTAAAACATTTTTTGAAAATCAGTCATCTGGCGCATGAGACGTTATCAAGAGCACCTAAAGCTATAACGTGCCCCTATTTATTTGCTGCTGCTCCTTAAGGACAAACCTCAACTGTGAATATCCAGTTTAGAACTCTCTTTGATAGTTCTGTTTCTTTTAAGACGCAGTGTAGCTTATGGATCCATGATTTCGCTTATGGTGCTCTATCATGTTTGGGGGCTTAGACCATAGCCTTATTAGCAAATTACGCTCAAAAACCATTAGAATTCAGTGTACATCACATTTTACAATTTTCATACTCATCTCCTCTCTTTGTGTGGGTGATTAATAAGATTCATGATGGAAAACAGGACCCTGTTTGGGCTTGTTGCTTTCTCCTAACAGCCATCCTCCTGCACCTGTTACATGTATTTTTGTCAAACTACCCATGTGAGGGGCTATTTGTCCAACATTCCATCATAAAAAACGCTGTCAAGTTCAGTCAGAGTTGGCCTGTCCAGTATGGCCCACCACTGAACTTACTGACTTGCCCAATTCCAAAGCCACTCATTGTAAACACCTTAAGGCAAGAGTTTCAAATCCAATAAACTGTATGTCACACGTCTTACCTGCATCCCCCAGTTACCAGTCCCACAAGTGATAACCAGACAGAAGTTCACGTTACCTAGCTGCAAATATGTTAAGAAGATTTAGACCCTAATCTAAGAAGTTACTCAGCTCTATCAGAAGGATAATAATTACCAGTCCCAATGATTACAAAGGCGCCTGCATCTACTCTAGCAAGGGCCTCCAAGTTGGCCACTCATGTACCTCAAGAGAATGCCACAGGGTCCAAGCAGAAAAACACTGCCACCACCGCCATTGCCAGGTATTGGTTTTTATTAGGAGTGATGTGACGGTCCAGGCTATGTCTGACTGCCACATAGCCTTAGATTCTCCTAAGGGCATTACTAAGGACAAATAGATGGATTATGAGGGCCTTGATCCTCAAAGGCAAAAAAATTAAAAAATTAAATCTAGGCGTAAATGACATTATGTCATATATGGTAGATTTGACTGCAAATTAGTGGAAAAAAGAATTAAAGTTCAAATTTAAATAATTTGTTAAAAAGATAATAACAAAGATACATGATGGCCATTCTAGAACAGGTCTAGGTAAGAATTATGTTGGCTGAGATTCTTGAAATAGACCCAGCAGGGCCAAGCTGTCTATGAAAGTCTACAGGAAAATCCTCAAACTTATTCCTCAAGTTCCCCTTTCTAAATACATAAACATGAAGCGAAGATTTAAAAGTAAAATTATCTTTTAAAATCCCCAATAGTTAATTTTAACACTTGTAAAAAAGAAATTAGTATTGCCTTTATTTAATGGACTCAGTTATCTGGCGCCTGAGATTTCATGAAGAACAATCTCTATCTTGCTTAAATAACCAAAAAAGGCCAAATAAGGATTTTTTATAAAAATATAAAAAATGACCGCTTGCTAAAGCCAAAAATTACCAATGTTGATGCAATTGACGCCTCCTACCCCAGCTTGAAGTGGTGGTGCAACACCATCTGGTGTTTTTTGGACGCTGCAAAATCCCACCCAGGCTGGCTCTGCTAGCCCTCCCAATACTACCAAATGTTATGTCCACCCTCAGGACTTGGCCCACCACCCTGTAAGTTCTCAATTGGTGCTCCAGAGCCCTATGGAGCTCCTATGGAGCAATTTGCGTTTCAGCCTCTGGGTCAAATATGGGAATCTTTTCCCATATTCAAGCGCGGCCATCATCAAGATGGCCAACGAAGTTATCAAACCCGCCAGCTTCATTAGCTTACACCCCTTTAAGGAATACTTTGACCTTAGCTTCTGCTCTGAAGCTGATGCAGCAGCAGCATCTAAGCTGCAAATTTTTTTTAAAAATTCTGATTCCATTGTTCACACACAGCTCCCGGATGAGACCACTTTGGTGTTCCAGTTTGCCAGGTTGCCCTCCCATCTGTCCCCTGAACGCCTCCACCATAAGATCATGGAGGGTTGGCCATTTATGGTGCAGACCATTTGCTGCAGTTTTGGTTCCCAATGGGTCAGATCGGTTGGCAGGGCCTTGTGCATTTGCAACAATCCACCCATTTCATCAAATTTCCACCTTATGACCCCCCCCCCCTACACCGTGATCAGATCCGCCTTGATTACCCATTCTTGGTGCACATCAAAAATGGCTGTGTTATTTGCCCCTTGTTCTTTAAACTTGATCACTCAGAGTGCAGTGCCCCACAGTCTTTGCTTCCACCACTTCTGCCGCTCATCCCTCAGGCGTTGTGCCCATGGCCATTTCGACCCAATTTTTGATTTTAGCTCAATCCTCCCACCTCCAGCCATGAGAAATTTAGTGTGGCTCCCAAAGCGGCTCCCAATCGAAAAAACAAATTCTAAAAAAAATAAAAATAATTTAACCGGATTACTGAATCCTGAGTCAATGGCTGAATCAGTTTCAGATGAGCTGCCATGGTCAACTGTCTGCAACCAATCAGCTCCAGCCAACACCCCAATTCTATTGGCTGTCCCAGAGTTGGCCAAGCTAAATCATTATAGTGCCTCAGATGGATAGATGATAGTAACCAGTCATATAATGCAAGCTTGATTTCGCTTTGAATGAATTTTTATAAATCCTCCAAAATCACGTCCCACCATTTTTGCTCTAAAAACGGTTTTCTTAGTTATAAAAACATTAACAAAATGGCGGTAGAAGGAGCAGCTTCTCTGACCAACACCTTTCTCCACCAATATCTCCATGGGTGATGGAACCCCTTATTGAGGGTTTTCCATCCCAAATTTCCCCCATGAATTTGTTGAGGATGTAAAATATGAAAAGTGAGGAACTCGCTTTTATAGAAAGCTGTGCTAGTATTGACATGGCAAAAACTTCTCTTTTTAACCCTAATTATCCTGAAACCCACTGAACATCAATTCATTCACTTATGTGTTAGCTCTAATCACTTTTGCTGAGCATCAACTTGCTCAATACATTGAGGTGGACACCTCTGGCCTCATAAAAGAAGAAAACCCATAACTATGCCTCCTTAAGCCCTATGTCACTGATGCTCCCCACCTCAATGCTGCCCGCCATGGTCTGCCAGCTAAAGCGGGTACTGGACAAAAGTTTCCCTAAAGCTTCCTCACTTCTTATATGACTTCCTAGGCTGTTAGCTGAGATGCCATATTAGGGATATTTTTATCCTAACAATCCCTTTTTTGGCCCATATGCAAATAAAGATGCATGGCAGCTCCCCCTTTTGGGTTGGGCACCACTAGCGCTAAAAAAGAGATGTCATGAAGAACAACTTAGAGAAAAAACATATCACATATATGTGATGCCACACTTTAAGGAAAGACCCAAATGTACATATCCAGTTTAGGACTCTTTTTGAACTTTATGTTCCTTTTAAGACGCCATATAGCCAATGAATCCATAATTTCGCTTATGGTGCTATATCCTGTTGGGACTCAGACAGTAGCTTTAATAGAAAACTATGCTAAACAATTACTAGAATCAGTTTACATCACAGAGGTGGAGCGTCACAATCAACTAGACTGTTAGCTCAAGTCTGGTTGGTATACTAATTTTACTCAGACTGAAAATATAGGTGATGAGGAAGCTGTTGCGCAAATCTTGCCTACTAAATTTACTTCGCCACCTACTTCAGGTATATTTAAAAAAAGCAGCACACTAGTTCTCAAAGATCAGGATATGCGAGCTGCTGTTCCTTGAATTGCTCCTGAAAATTCTGCTAACTCCACTGAAGTGGCCGCATCTCCTGATAATTCTACTTCTCGCACTGTCAATAATGATTACTCTGCCATTTTATGACGTTCAAGCCTATGCCTGACTACCAAATAGCATTAGTTTCCCCTAAGAGGGATACTAAGGCTAAGAAGGCGAGTTATGAGGGCTTCACCCTTAATTATTAACTCAAAATTTTAAATCTTTGTTTAACTTATGTAATCAACATGATGCCAAAAATGAAAATAATGATTCTCAAAAAAAGTTTTGAGAACAAATTAAAGGTTATTTCTTTAATTTATAAAATTTCAATTTAAAAGCTTTGAAAAGGCCCTGAATCCCATTGGACGGTCTAGAATGGATCTCAACTTGAATTTTTGAGGTTCAAAATCACAAATAGTCTCCCAAGTCCCAAGCTGTCTGCAGACTCTGTGAGAACTTAACAAGCATAGTCCCCCAGTTCCCTTTCCTTAACGATTTAAGCTATCAAGTGAAGGTGCTTAGAGTAACTTCATCTTTTAGAATATCTATTAACTTATAAAAATCTGAAATAATTTTTAAGAATATGAATTTCATCTTCTTTAAAAAATCAGGAATCTGGTGACAGGGACATCAGGAAATGCACATAAGAGCTAGTGCATTATAGCACTTATATGCTTCTGCTCCTTAGGGATGAAACCCAGCTGATAATATTCAGTGTAGGAATCTCTTTGATAGGGAAGTACCTCCTAAAATACTTGAGTAGCCAACGGACTACAATTTTATTTTTGGAGCTCTATTGTGTTTGGAGGCTATAGCTTTAGCCCTGTTAGAAAACCTTCCAGAGAACCATTAAAAGGAGATGTCCGTTACAGTTCCTTTCTATAAACCAAGAGCCAGGATTTAATAATCATAAAGTTAACCCTGTGACTTTTCTAAATTTTATAATAAAGGGAACAATCACATTTTCATGCAGTTATTTCAATTTCCATGGAGGATGTCAATGACCATCAAACTAGCCATGTTAATTGACTTGTTGGAACCCATTAGTAACAATCAATGATGATGAAGATCTGTGAATCTGACATGGCTTTTGCTAATGCCAAATAAGTATTAATTATTTTAGTGGGTAGAACATATGATAGGATGGAAAACCGTTTTTTACTATACCATTCAATATAGATGAAGATGTTTTATTCTTTTCCAACTGTTTTTACTACAAGGCTTAGGTACTGTATATGCTAAGGTTCTGAACCACTAGGAAGCTCATATCGCTTTCCTACATGTCTGTGATCCTCTTTTTTAGCACAAGTGGTGCAAACCCAAAAGGGAGAGCCGCCACACATCTTTATTTGCAAATGGGCCAAACAAAAGGATTGTTAGAAATAAAAAGATTCTTAATATGGCATCTCAGCTACTTGCCTAGGTTGTCATATCATAAGGTGAGAAAGCTTTTGGAAAACTTTTTTCCAGCGTCCTCTTTAGCTGGTGGACCATGGAGGATAATATTGGTGTAGGAGCATCAGCGACATGCTTCATAAGGAGGTATAGTTGTAGGTTTTCTACATTTATGAGGCTGGCGGTGTCCATGCCACAATGTATTGAGCAAGTTGATGCTCAGCAAAAGTGATTATAGCAGGCACACAATTAACTGACTTGATACACCTGCGGGTTTAGGGATAATTGGGGTCAAAAAGAGAGCTTTTTGCTGCATTGCTTCAAGCACTGCTATCAGTAAAAACAAGCTCCTCAATTTCATACTTTGAATCTTACTCAAAATCGTGGTGAAAAATGGGGATAGGAATACCCTAAACAAGGGGCTCCATCGCCCCATGAAGATGCAGGCGAGTAGGATGTTAGCAGGGTGGCTGCAGCCTCAACTACCATCTTCTTAGTATTTTTATAAACCGGAAAACTGTTACAAGGGTGAAAACAGCAGAGACGTGAATCGTGAGGGTCAATGAAGAACTCATTTAAAGCAAAATTTGGCTTCACATGATGTGGCTGTTCATCCTCATCAATCCATTTGAGAGCCTCAAATGGATTTAGCTCAGCCAATGCTGGGCCAGCCACCAGAATTGGAGCAGTGGCCAGAGCTGATTGGTTGTAGACAGTAGTCCATGGCAGCTCAACTGAAACCAGTTCAGCCATCAACTCAGGATCTAATAATCTAGTCAAATTTTTTTAAAAATTTTTTAAAAATTTGAATTTTAATTGGGCACCACTTTGGGATCTGCACCTGATTTCCCCAAGGCTGGGGGCGTGAGGATTGAGCCCACTCAAAGAATTGTGGCGAAGCAGCCATTAACCCAAATGCTGGAAGGAGGAACGGTAAAAGTTACAGAGGTAGAATCTGTGGGGCACTTGCGCTTTGAATGATTGAGTTCAAAGCACAAGGGGCAAATGGTACAGCTGTTTTTGATGCGCGCCCAGAATGGGTGATCAGGTGTGGATTTTTATCATGGTGTGGGGGGAGGGAATTGCAAGGTGGGAATTATGATGAGATGGGTGGACCGTTGCAAAATTTGTGAGGCCCTGCCAACTGACTTTCCCCATTGGGAACCACAAACTGCAACATGAGAACTACGCCGTGAATGGTCAAACCCTCCATGATTTTTTGGTGGAGGCGTTTGGGGAGAGATTGGAGGGCAACCCAGCGAACTGGACCGCCAAAGTGGCCTCATCCAGGAGCTGCGTGTGAATGGTGGGAATCAAAAAAATTTAGAAACTGTTTGCAGCTTAGATGCTGCTACATCAGCTTCAGAGTAGAAGCCAAGTTCAAAGTACCCCTTAAAGGGGAAGAGGTTAATGAAGCTGGCGGGTTTGAAAACTGCCATGGTCATCTTAAGGATGGCTGCGCTTACATATAGGAAAAACACCCATATTCAACCCAGAGGCTGAAATGCAATTTTCTCTATGGGAGCACCAAAGGGCTCCATAGCACCACCTGGGAGCTTCTGAGGCTTTAATCCAAGTCTCAAAGGGGAACACAACACCCAGTAGCGTTGGGAGGGCTAGAAGAGCCAGCCCAGGCGCGCTTCAGGAGCGGCTGAAAGATGTCAGATGGTGGCGCACCACCACCCTAAGCCATGGCAGCAGACATCGATTGCATCAACATTGGTAAGTTTTAGCTCAATTGAGTGGTCATTTTTTGTAATTTTTTAAAAAAACCTGAGTTTGACTTTGTTTTAGTTAAAGAAGCAAAAGAGAGATACCCATATCTGTGATCCTCATGAGGATTTATATTGGGCTATGTACCCATTTTGAATATATAAAATAGCATAAACAAAATGTAAACTTACATCCGCCAATGCGCCGTTACTTTGGCGCACCAAATATGGACAAAATCTCTGTCCATTATGTGACATCATCTGGGGAAAAATATGTAAATGGTTTTAGTAACTAAAATGGACATTCTACCCTTTTCAATAAGTCAAAATTCCCATTAAAAGAATTGACCAGTAACAAACACCATCTATCATTGTGGTTAAAGGGATTTAGGATGCAACATTTTTATTGCAGGCATTAGTTGAGATTAATATTTTAGAATTGGCCTCTCACTCTAGAATAGCAATGACATGCTTACAATTGAATCCAAGAGATATATTTGAAATTTATATGCTTACTGCATGGATAAATACTTCTCTGAGTGTACCTTACTTAATATTAGTGCTAATGATTGGAAATTTTGGACTATTGTCAATAAAGATGTGCCAGTCTTCATGGTTTTACTAAACTAATGAAGAAACTTGGTGTTGCACCTGATGATGACATTTCAATTAACATGGAACTGCGGGCCCAGCGCTAACATATACCAAGGAGTCTATAGTGCATTGCCGCTACATTTTGGCACCATAGTGGTATCTTCTCCCGCCATTTTGTTACCTCATGATTATCAGATTCTGATTTGGACCTTATTTATGATAGCATTTGGGCTTAAATCCAACTTTGAATAGAACACACTAATTGTTGAAGATATACTCCTGAATTACTATCATAGGAAGGAAATTCAGTACTATTCTCGCCATCTTTATATAACTGGTGTTAAAGATGATATACTCCCCATGAGATATCAAAAACATTTCTGGTACAATTTGAAATTACCAACCACACTTAAATAATCCGAAAAAAATTCACTATAAGGACTGGTCAGAGCAATAACATTGCACCTGGCAATCAAGACCTAGTGAGAACAGTTATTAAATACTATCTCCTAATGGTTTATACGGTAAAATTTGTCCTTCCAGCAGCCAGGATAGCTATATACTGATAAAGCACCTAGTTCTATCTATCATAATCATTAATTGTCAAGGTGTTATTATCAACCTCTTGATCTTCTTCTACTCACGTGAAGTGCAATCAACTCATTGCAGAAGTTTATGAGATTTCTGTTACTTATGAAGTAAAGTGCAATACCAGAGTCTGGCATTTTAGAATTACTTGCTAGAGCTTTATGAACTTAACAATCCAAGAAACCCCTCCAATTATAATTTACCAATTAATGCAGTGATTAAATCTAAGAATAAGGTAATGAGTAAAAAAAGCGACTTACACTGCTCCACCTATCCCTGGGAGATCTGGTCCTTTATAAGAGCCATCATAGTTTCATGGTACCATGAACTCTAATTAAAAAAGGGCTTCTAATAACTTAGAGAAACATCTTTTAATATTTATATCATTAAGAACTCTACAAACGTTATACTGTTTATCATGTACAGGATAGTTTCTTTAGGTGATATTCTCATTGCACTGTCCTAAAGGCCACGCTTTCCATATTTTTTGATTTAATTTCTAACATTTTTCTTTGATATTTGGTCAAGTGGGGGAAAAATGTAACAAGGTCTGACCAACCATATTAATGAATTATTCAATTTTTAATTTAGTATACTTCAACTGATATTTAGATAATGGTTCTTATCAAATTAGCTTTTCCAATGTGGTTAATCTGGTGTGTCTCAATCTACCATAGTAAAGTAAAATTTTATTGGACACCACCATTAATTATAGGTATTATTAAATGTTACAATCAATACCTTGCCACTCCACCAGAATTTCCTCAGATTTTTAAGCTTATTTCTATCTACCTTACTTCTCAACATTAATATAGAATAGCTTTATATATAAATTTACTATTCTATGACATGACGCCACTAAAGACGCACTGTAAATATGAGTTTACTATACTTGGCCTGTCCATACGTCAGCATAACAATTGCTATCTTGTTTTAGAACAATTTACTCTTTTCCAAACATTTATGCAAAGTGACCAATGGTATATTATATATGAGGTATTCCAACCAAGGATGAGTATTGCTGAATCTCAAAGAGAAAAATAAAATAAAATAAAATATGAACAAATTGAACTGAACCACTAAAATGTGCAGATGAGATGGGTGGATGAGACACACAAACAAAACATAATAACTAGGCGGGACATAGGAGAACCTCTAATACCACCATTCTGGAAGGGGGGATTAGGGGCTCATCCTCAGTAGCATCTTCCTCTTCCCAAAGCAGAGCATGGGCCCAGGAAGATAGAAGGGATGTAGTACATCAGCGGTATATAGTTTGAGGGTGCTAATGTACGGTTGGTTATAAAAAGTTTTCAACTGTTAAAAATACACTCAAATAGAGGGCCAAAGCTTTTACTTAAATGCAGACGTTAGAATTTTAGAGATGTTGGTGATATTAGTGTGGCTAATTTTGGCTTTGGGACCATACGCTACCACTGCCACGTTCTGAATGGCGTTGTTGGCTTTTTCTGTAAAAATGGTTGATATTATTTTTACTGCCAGAATGATTATGGGGCTAAATAAAGGAGTGAGTCCTTTTTAAGAAACGCCACCAAATCAGTGACAGCTTTGCGGAGGTGATGACAGATTAGAGTAGTAGCTGCTTTAACAGCAAGCTGGTGGTCACTTCATAATGTATTAGCGCTCATCTGTGGCAGAGAAACGAGGAGGGCACTGATCCCATTCAGAATTGATGAACTGCAAACTTAAAATGGGAACGGGGTAATGAAATCATATGATTCATAATTTTTAGCTTTAAGCTCCAAGGGTTTTATATTTGATTTTATAGGGGCCTCGTCATGACTAAGGATTGGATGGATTAGGAGAATCTTGAAATTAAACCGCTGTCCAAGACAGTTTGTAAAATGTTGGAAGAATCTGTGTCACTGGGAGGGGAGGGGTCTGATTGGTTACTGCAGGCTTTTCTGCAGAAGCAGTCTTTGAAGGTGGGGGTAGGATAGTACCTCATACCAAAAAAGGTGTGGGGTTGGTAGCGGAATGGAAGCTGGTGGAAGTGGGTTTGGAGATGGTTAAAGCTGCAAGGGATGGGCACTTTAATTTCTTTATACAAACTTAAAACAGTATGTACAGATATTACTCCTGCTTTTGATGCAAGCTCAGAATGGATGGTTGGGACATAAAGGATGATGGCACGGGGAGAAATCAATAAAGAGATTTTATTTAATTCAGAGCTAATCATGTAAACGCTTGAGGTCCAGCAAGGCTTTGGCCCCATTTGGGACCATAGATTGTAGGATGTGGTTGGAGCTGTAGGCTGCCAAACCTTCCATCAGCTCCTGATGGAGCACCGCGGGGGAAGTGAGTAGGCAAACCAGCAAATTGAACCACCAAATTGGCTCCTCTGGGAGCTGGGTCTGAGTGGTGGAGATAGGGGTGCCCTGTGAAACTAGGGGTACAGTTGCCGTAGTGGCAGCTTTGATTTTCAAGTAAAACTGAGGGTGAAGTACCCCCTATAAAGGTGGAAGTCAATAAAGGTGACGGGTTTCATAATCAACTTAGCTAATATTTTTATTTGTGTATCATTGTATGGGAAGTACTTCCCATAGTTGACCCAAAGGCCAAATGCATACTGCTCCAGGGGAGCACCAGGGGCAATGGGGTACCGCCTGGGCGTGAGAAAGGTGATCATTGAGATCCTTTGGTAGAGAACCAACCCAAGGATTTAATAATACTGGATAAACCAGTCCAAGTGCGTTTCCCCGCCAGATGGAAAACGCTGAGGAGAGTTTGGCTGCTGCCCCACACTAAAGCCAACGAGGAACCTGGGGACATTGGGTAGGATTGGCAGCAGGAGGGAAAAGATAATTTATTTTTACTTTAATAAAATCGCCTGAAAACTTTATTCTGAGTGGAAGAGAAACTACAAAGTGACTTAAATCTCTAAACACAATTTTGGCTTTCAAGTATCTGAAACCTATTGGAACCTACATTTGCAATAGGTTCATAAAGAAGGGTTTTTTAATTGTCAAGATTCCTTCTTTGAATTTTTAGAAGTTGCTGCTGATTACAGCATGGCTAGGTCTCTCCTATAGCAATCCCTTCACCTCATCAGTATCCAGTACTATAATGCGCGTTTTACTTTAGTAATAAATCTTAGTATTTTTCTTATGAACTATTACATCTTTTACAGTAATCTATCATTATAAATATTGCCATTTTTCTTAAAAGCAAACACACCTATGCTAACCGCAATTTATGCCATCGTGCCAATTGGAATAGTTAAAGTCTTTAATACTCTCCTTAAGTGACTTCTTAACTTTACTGCTGACGTTAAGGCTATATCTTACCAACTTTTCACTAATCTTACTTAGTATCTACTAGTTGGTAAATTATTTCTTATCGCGCCCATCACTGAGGCTTGCATTCTTGATAACACGGCTTATCTTCCATATCTCTTTTGATAGTGACATGCCAATTTTCTTATGGTAGCTCAAGCAATAATCAAACAGGGCTGATGGCAACAATATGTCCCATTTTTATGCCATAGTAACTGTGATCTTCCATAAGATGACCTAGGGTTTCCATTCACTCTTTTCATGCTTCCAATGCTCAAGGTTGTGTATGGCGTGATAAAATGTTGTTTGACTCCCAATAGTCCATCAGTGTCTCACAACGTCTGTGATGAAGTAACGTCTTTTATTTGAAAATAGTATCAGAGGGCATCATGTCAAGTGATAACCTGGTTGTATAAGGATCTTTTGGTAATTCTTAAATTTATAGGCCTTGACGACAATTGCTTCTACTCACTTGGTGAAGTAATTTATTGCAATGATGGTGTACTGATCACACTAGGTAACTTTGTTATGGTCTCAAATTGGTGGTGGAGACGTAGTGATAGAGTGTTCTGAAAGAGCCAGGTTGAAACTCAATGATTCTCAGGATTGGATTTTATAGGGCGCATTAGAAACAGACTTTAGAGCCTGACTGATGTTTAATAATGCCAGTAAAAACTCTCCTTTATATACTTTTATGTCTTCTTTTGCCTTTAATGGATTACTTGACAGTGTCCTTCCATATTTATTGCCATCCATTAGATCAGCTTTACATAGGGTACCAATTTTTTAAGTACTAGCTTCTCCAGTTGCAATTCTCATAACCTCGTTGCTTTTAGACAACTCGTCAAAATATCCTCCACTGAATTATCCTTTTTGTGAATCTAGAATATTTATCCTTTGTTACTATGCTATTGTGCCAGGTCAACAATATGAAGATTGCTGACTCTTGCTTTTTAACTTGATTGGCTACCTGTCACTACAAGTTTGTGGCATAAAATTCCCATACTCATCATAGAAATAACTTCGCCCTCATTTAAAAAGTTACGTTGGTAGGACCAGAAGCCCTACACCCACCTGAGTGGCCCGGCTCTTTCCTCTTCATCAGTTCCAGTATGTTGGGCATAATCTCACTTAATCCCTCATTGTCAGCTTACATTTCAATCAAGTTCTTGTGAGGTTCCTTGTAGCTCAAGGTTTAAGAGTGGTAGGCCAACCACCCTCTAAATATAATCACCCAGAGATGCCTAAACCCTGGGGCCTTTAAACTACTCTTAAACGTCAAGGATCAATTCAACTCAGAACAGATAAAAGCAAATATTTGAAGGTATTATATTGTAATAAAGCCAATCATTTGATATAGTAGACAGAAGTTGAATATTGCAAGAAGACTGAGGTATATTTATCACATGTAATAATAAGAGGAATAAGGGCGTGGGGGTTATGAACTGCTTTAGCCTGAATCAATGACGATTGGTTTAAAAGAAACCATTCTGTATGAAAATTGTCAACTTACAAGTATTCATATAGATTCATTAAAATATAGCTAATAAAAAACTGGTGAGACAGTATCTTAATGTAGACAAATTTAGTCCTAAAAAGTGGGAAGTTCTTTGCTCACTTCTTACCTCCTAACTTGGATATAATGTATTCAAATTTTTGAATCTAAAACTGACCATTTATAGATTTTCTGGTATTATAAACTTAGCAATGATTTAAATTTCTCAAAAAGGTAGTCTAATTGGTGTTTTCATCAAGTTAAATTTTAACAATAATTACAATCCATTTGCCATTAGATTGGCGTCCCAGTTAGTAATACATAGAATAAGTGTTTAGAGAAGTTTTGATTTTACTCTTCAGACAACCTTTTGACCTTGTATTGCACAAACCTTTATAAATTATATCTTCTGAGGCTATTTTCTGGGTAAGAGAAATCTAATCTCTTACTCAACCCCAAGGTTAATGCTTAGCTAATCCCTAGCCAAGGTTTTCCTCAAATAAGTATGCAATTTTAACAATTCCCTTCTTCCCACTTCTCCTCAAGTCTTCCTATAAGTTTGTAAGTCTTGATAATCTTGTGTGCTTGCAAATAGAAAACATAACTGTGACAAGCCATCTTCATTAAGGTGCTTCTCTCCATCTTTGTGAAAGATCTCAAAGTTGTAATCTTAAAACTGAATGGTTCACCTTGAAATTCTTTCATCTGAGACTTTCATGTTTGCTAACCATCTCAGTGAGGCCTTATCTATAATTATCTTGAAGTTTCCGACATAGATGTAAGGTTGGAAGAGGCGTTCTTCTCTGATCACAGATAGACACCTGCTCTTTGTAATGTGTAGTTGAGCTCTGATTTAATAAATTCAGATAGAACTTCCTAGGGTGATCTACTCCTTCTTCATATAACTGAATTAAGGTGGCGCCCATACCCATTTTTCTGGTGTTGGTGTATATAGTAAGTTTTTAAAAAGTTTGTGTATATCAAGATTTGGGCTTCCATCAAATTCTGCTTTTTTTGGGTCAAGGTATTTTCTTGCTCTTGTTCCCAATTAAACAGTATTCATTTATTCATCAGGATCTTTAGTGACTCAGAAATTACTATGAAGTTTGTAAAAAATTGATAATAGCCCACCATGATTAGAAACCTGGACATCTTACATGCATTTAGTGCAACTTATCATGCAAAAGAATTTGATCTTTCCTTTCTGGGGCTTAAATCCTATTTGTTTTACTTCCATGTCCAAGTAATTCTAACTAAATTTTCAAGAAAAACACTTGCTTCTCTTCAGCTTGAGGTCTTATCTCTCAGATGAGTTTAATGTTCTTTCAGGTGTGCCAGATAATCCTCGAATGTCTTGCTATATGCTGTGATGTTTTCTAGGTAGTTATGCACGTTTAACATCTTCAAAGCTCTGAAAAAATTATTCATTACTTGCTGGAATGTAGCCAGGGTGTTGTACACTCCCTATGGCATACATGTTAATTGATATAATCCCTTATTGGTTATCAGCGCACACTTCTCCTGGTCCTTTATTGACAGCTCCATATACTAACAATAGCTTGTCAGGTCCATAGTAGAGAAGTAGCTCAATCCTCTAGGTTGTTTCAAGGCATTGTTAATGTGTGGCAATTGTAAAAATTCTTCTTAATCAGGTTGTTTATCTTCTTCAATTTATGACTATCAGATGAGTCTCATATCTTTTGTGCAATGGTAGGAGTTGCAACTCCCAGGGGATCCTAAAAGGTTGCAAGATTGCATCCAAATGTTGTTGTAACTCCTTTAAATGTTTTCTTTGCTCTTAAATTGACAGTAAGTCTTTGATAAGAATGGTATGGGACTTACAGTGTCAATATTGAGATCTTCTCTCTTGAAGAGGACATATTATCTAGGCCAATGCTGAAAATATCTGAAAATCTATCCAAGGGTTCGCTGAATTCATGTTTTTCTTGTATAGTTTTTCAATTGTTGCCAATATTTCAATGTCGGTGGTAGATGAAAATTTTTATATTAGTGTAGCAATGCATCTTTGCTTTGGCTATAGTTTGAATTTTCTTATTCTAAAAAAGTGCCTAAAAGTGTTTTAAGAAATACTTTGACTTCTACTTAGTACTTTAAGTTGTAAAATCCAGTCATTATACTGGTTGCCTGGTCTCTAACTTCTTAAGGCTAAAATCATGAGCATTGTTGTTCTGGTATATCATTATTGATGTTGACCAGCATGCCCTTATGTTATCTGAGCAGTATCTCCATCTCTTCTATGGCGTACAAGGAAAAAAGGTATGTTTTTGTTAATAGTAGCTGCTTCATTCCCTTCTTCTTCAGTGTATAACTGAATGGTAAAAAATTGTTATTTTGACTATACATACTTGATTCTTCAGCTCCTTCTTCTCCTTGTTTTAAAGCACAAGTAGCATCTGATAAGTTGTATACTTACTGAACTCTGATTAAAGTTGATAATTTCATCATATTCAACTAGGACTGCATTCCTATGAGGAAAAATAGTGGTATTTCTCAAGTACCACAGTTGGAGCAGACAAGACAATACGACCAAAATGCAAGAGTAACATAGAATATGCTTTTAGTGCTTTGGTTGTCTCAAGACAGGAAGTTTTGAATTTGACATTATAGCCAATGTCTAGAGCAGATTTTTATATTTTTGTTGGGATTTCTACCCAAATGGCCAATTTTGGATGAGCTGTATACTGGGAATTGATCCTGAGCCAACCAAAAAAAACCAAGCTTTGGTTGGGGTTCAAACCCAAGCTGTGAGACGAGCTCAATCAGATCAACCAAGATAATTGGGGCTTGTACCAAATCCCTAATTTTTTATTCTAGTGTTCTAGGTTTAGGAGGCTTCACAATCTGA
This sequence comes from Massospora cicadina, assembly GCA_022478985.1. Taxonomy (NCBI): domain Eukaryota; kingdom Fungi; phylum Entomophthoromycota; class Entomophthoromycetes; order Entomophthorales; family Entomophthoraceae; genus Massospora; species Massospora cicadina. Next base: position 20,121 of record JAKSZP010013568.1, on the reverse strand, counting down.
TAAACCTCCCCAATTTCCCTTCAAAGCGAGTATTGAATAATAAACTTTATGATTTTTCTCCCCTCTTCACAATATTAAGTGATGATTGTATTTATTAGGAATTCACCACCCCACACTTGATATATGGATTTACAAGACTTTTTAACCAAGTGAAGCAACCAGGTAATTAACCAACAACTTCAAACTTTAGGGTCATCTGGCCCTCAAATAACAAAAAGGATCCATGAATTCAACCCATGATCCCAACAAAACTGGTGCTCCCTGCCAGGTTGCACCCCAGGTTCGTGGTGAAATTAGAGAAACAAACAAAAAGATGGAGAACAATGACTCTGTTTCAGAAAACTATTCAGATCATGAAGCAGCCTGTCTCAGCAACTGGGCAATCAACATGAATGTTGGTGATACCATGACCAGCCACAACATTCTCATTCCCCCTTCTACAGAAGTAACCCTCCATGCTTCATCCGTCAGAAAATACAGCCTACAACTATCCTACATTGCTGAAGCTCTCCAGCTCCTCTTATCTGGGCCTTCATACCTGGGGGATGAGCTAATAGAAGAAGAGCTCTTGCCATACCAGCCCTTATGATAAAATTAGCTCAAATTTTCTTTGCTTGATATTACAAGTTGGTGCTGGTCATACAGAACGCTATCTGTGTCACTTTGTCCATCCCACTTTATACCATTTACTTCAAGTAGCAGGATTCCATCATCAAGAATTACTCCGCCACTTGCAGCTAACTGAGACCATACACTTGCAGCTCATCCAACTCTATCAATCTGCCTCCTAGTTCAGCAATATAAACTGAACTGTGATAGTAGAAAATTGGCAGTTTATTAATGAAATAAAAGATGTGCTTACACGCTTGGATCAAGGAGTTATGAGTTTTGTTTGGATGGAAACCACTTCTCGTTTTAGCCAACTAGAGGTTGTTATCCATAAACAAGTCATAGATCTTACCTGTGAAGTATGCTCAGAGTTTGATAACTTTATCACCTCTGTTGATAAACGCCTCTAAACCTTAGGAGAAATGATCTACAAATTAAGTTAAGGCCAGATTAGTTTCTATAGCTCTGGGTTGAAAGGAGAACCTGGTGAGGGTGGACCTTTTAATTATAATGGACGGGAAGGTGAACAAGGACCCCCTGGTCGTGATGGACAAGATGGAGGAAGGGAACCCCTTGAGCCTAGAGATCCTCCAGGACCCAGTGGTGACCCCAGAATCCCTGAAAAATGCCTCAGGCTTTATTCCAACAAATAAAGAATCTTGATATCTAATTAGGACTCATCGCTTAAGGGTACCAACTTACTCAGGATGGAGTTCCCCTCTATCCTGAAGTTTCCTTACTTGTTAATCTCAAACGCCTCAGGACTTTGGCCACCCTACCTGCCTTGGTAGTAGGATTAGAGCAAGTGCTCACCACCAAACAATATCAGCTCAACCTCCAAGCTGCCAATACCGCTCTAAAAAACAAATTACGCCAATTAAACCAAATCTTTGCCACAAAATCAGCCCTCAGTGCCACCCACAAACGAGTAGGTTTGATAATTGACGATCTTGATAATCTATGGAGGCAAGTAGATGAACTTCAACCTCAAGAGTATTCCTGTGATACTGCCTCATCATTAGGTGAAAGCGCTGTCCCTGTATCAGTTCATGTCATTCATCTTCCAACCCCCCCCCAAGTGGTACATTTGAACCTTCATTCAACGATAAATGTGCCTCTGGGGAGGGAAGTATTTTTACACTTTCTTATATTGTTATAAAAGCTCTATGGAGGAAATGCTGCCCTTTAACAACTTAAACATTTGACTAATTTCCTTAGGTGTATGGCTCAGGACATTATGGTCCCACACCTGATGCAGTGTCGTACTTGGACTGATGTTTAGATGGCCTTTCTCTGAGAATTTGGGAGCGACTTAACCATAACCAATCAAAAACAGACCTTTATGGGCATCAGCCTTAATTAGGGGGAAACTATCAGTAAATTTGCTCATTGTTTTAACTCAAAGCACACTCTGGTTGCAGGGAATCGTCTTACGTTAGATGATGCTATCACCGCTTCATTTTCAGCGTTTATGAATATGCCTAATATCTTACTTTATCTTAAAGAGGTGAAGTCTAACTTAACGCCCCTCCTCCATATTAAAGAGGCTATATTAGATATTCTGGCCAAACTACATAAACCTTTTAGGCCACCTCGTTTTAATACCAACAAGCCCCAGCCCCAATTATTGGCTTTTACACCCCCCACACACTTACACCTGAATTATACTGCACTCATAGCAGAAGAAACAACCACGCTGTAGCTGACTGCCACATCCTTCAACGTAAGTTGGAAAAAGATCAATCAGTATAGGGCAAGAGACTCCCTATACTGATAGAAAACAAGTGCCTCAAGACCCTTGTTCTAGTTCTAGTTTTATCACCAGTACTTCTGGTTGTTTTGTGTAGCTGTCCCATCAGAAGTTGAAGTCCCTCTGTCTATTCAAGGGAACAAAAATCTCCAGTTTCCTTACTTTTAAGTTGGCCAGTTACCCAAACAAATTTTGGTGGTCAGCTCTTCTATAGAAAGCCAAGCATTGGCAGATAAAATTTTAAACGTTTTGAACAACCCCAAGATAAGACACAGCAGAATTTTCCGCTTGATTCACTGCAAATCCATAATGACAGTCTATCAGCTATCAAATCCCAATTTTGATTATCAGTGGTTTGAGTTGAATTAGTAGTCCATAAGTTTAAAGTCCTGGCAATATTTGACACTGGTTCTCTGGTTAACGCTAATTCTTCCTGGATTATCTAAAAGATAAAAATGGCTCTAGACTTGATTCAAGAAACTAAATACGAGATGGCAGGTAGTCAGTCTACTAGGGCAATAGTGGCCTATTCTTCTTTACCTCTTCATTTTGGAAAGTTTACTATATACTGCCCCCACCATTGTGCTAGAAAACAATAACTATGAGTTGCTTATTGGGGTCTAACTGATGCGGGAATTTAACTGCATCATCAACCGCAAGGTAAAATGCCTATCCCTGCTAGATTATCGAATTCCATTAATAAGTGAACTCCCCATCAAAAGTATAGGCGCCCATAAAAAATGAACATGCTTCTTCTAGTACCCATCCTCAATTTGCAAAAAATCAAGTCCCAAGTCTTAGGGGGAAAACTAAGTTACCCCAGAGACTGTGGATGCCGAAGTGGGGATCCCACTTTATACCCCTCTTTCTATTTCAATACCCTCAGGCTCCAAAGTTATTGTAGAAATGGGGATTTGAATTCATATTATTCCTGATCAAATTTTGGAGCTTAGTGGACACCCAAACACTTCCATCGAGGAAGTGTTGACCTGCCCAGGGATTTTGGATCCTGCATATGAGTAATTTATCTCTAAAATATTAGGGAATTTAACCACTAAACCTCTCCAGGTCCCTTGGCATGCCCCTATTGCTTATGTAAAGTTATGTTTATAAAGAATATTGCTGATGTAAATTACTTTAGCACATTGCAAAATTTAGGATTCAATCCCCCACCCAACATAGTGTTGGTTAACAGTAGATTGAAGGTAATTTTACCCTGAACGAATGCCAAGATGTTAAAGACTCTCCTCAAGAAGTATGGCGATATTTTTTCCTTGGGACCAAGTAAATATGGGAAAGTGTCCAGTGTAATTCATCGAAATGAAAGTGCGGACCTATATCCATTTAAATCCTGACCATATCAAAAATCCAATGTGAAGGAAGATCAAGTGGCCTTAGAGTTACAGCAACTATTGGAAGCTAGGTTACTTGTACCTTCCAAAAGGCCATGGGCTTCCCCACTCTTATTATATAGGAAAAAGGATGGTGTATATTGGGTTGTTATGGATTATCGCTGACTCAATTTTATCACTTGCAAAGATAGTTACCCTCTGCTGCGTATAGATGACACTTTATGCTTAATTTCAGGGTCCCACTAATTCCTCGCCATGGATCTCACCAGTGTATACTGGCAAGTAGATTTGTCACCAGAAGATCAAGCAAAATGCACTCTCATCACAAGTGAAGGACTATTCTATCTCACTCAAATGCCTCAGGGGTTATGTAACGCCCCTGCTATCTTCAAACGCGCTATGGATGGACTATTAGGCGATTTAAAACGCTACTGAATAGGAGTTTATCTTGATGATATTAAAGTTTTTTCAAGGACCACTATTAAACATCTAGATCACCTCAGACAAGTTTTTCAGTGGTTATGGCAATTGTCATTAAAACTAAAGCCATCAAAATGCGCTTTTTTCCAGAGTGAGATGGATTTTTTGTGTCACAGTAGTCAGTAAAGCCGGAATATCCTCAATGGATTATAAGGTCCTAGCTATTGCTAAGATGACCCCCCATAAATACCTACGAGATGTACAAGTTTTCCTAGGAATGTTGGGCTATTATTGCCAATTTATCTTCCATTTGCAGACACCTCTGAGCCTCTTGTATCTACTGAAGAAAGGAATACCCTTTCAGTGGAAAGAAAAGCAACAGCAGGCCTTTGACCAGCTACAAATCTCTCTCTCCCACTTTTCAGTATTTTTTCATCCAAATTTTGATAAGCCCTTCCTACTCTTTACTGATGCTAGCGATATTTTCATTGGAGCAATACTATCTCATCATGATGATAACTTAGTGGACCATCACATCGCCTACTACAGCAAGATCTTATCTAAAGCTAAACATAATTATAGTATTACAGAATGTGAATGCTTGGTAGTCCTACTGGCCATTAATTTTTTCTGAAACTTTTTATACGGAAAGCTTTTACCATTGTAACCAATCATGCTTACTTACATTGGCTACAGCAGATGAAAGACCAAGATGGGAGAATGGCCCGGTGGGCGTTAAAAGTAAAAAATTATGACTTACCCATTATCCACCAACCAGGGCCAATCCATCAAAACGTGGTTTGCCTATCTCAGCTTCCCATCTTCACTATATCTGGCCCTGAAGATGATCAACTCTATAAACTCCTAAAACAACCACGGTTATGTAAGGACGAATCTTGACCCTCCAAAAGGAATTAGCGAAAAGATCAGTAAATCTCCAAGTCAAAAACGCTCAATTGTGCAAACTCGTGTCTAAACAATGGGTGCCTTATATAAGACCATTGGCTCAAACTAATGTCATACTAGAGGGACATTGGCAAGTCAGTTAAGAGGGAATTCAGAAACCTACTAGTGGCTTAAAACTCAATTTTATTGGGAGGGAATTCTTGTTTCTATACAGGATGTATTGGAGTCCTGTATGGTATGTAAAAGCCAAGCTGTACCTAATCCCCTACTTCAACATCCAGTGGTCCCACCCTGTGAACTATTCCATACTATTAGCATTGATATTATGGGACCTCTTCCTTGGGCCTCCGATGGACATCAGTTCCTTCTAATAGCCATAGACCATCTAACTAAGTGGATTGAAGCTGTATTACCTCCCACTACTTTGGCAAAGGGTACTGCCACATTTTTGTATAAAAGGATTATCACCCAGCATGGGTGCCCTGATGTCATTCTTTCTGATAACAAACAAAATTTCCACTCAATGCTGGTAAAAAGATTTAGCTGACCTGATAGGAACCACACACATGTATTCTCCACCCCCTACCATCCTTCAACCAATGGAATGGTAGAGAAAGTAAATGGTATTCTAACTGCAACCCTCCCAAAAATGGCTACGACTTCCCCCCTTAATTGGCCCAATATTTGCCTAGTGCAATTCTGGCCTATCAGATTAGTTACCATCGAATTGCTAAGATGTCGCCATTCTAAGTGTTGTATGGCAGGAATCCCCATCTGCCTTCCAAAGTCCAGGCGATGCTTGACCAAGCTTCTCCTGAAGCACCTGAACTCTCTATGCAAAGTATTAAAAATGAAACGATAAGACTTCAGGCCCTGGATGCAAAAGACAGGACCGCTGCAACTAGTAGAGAAACTGGTAAATTTAATGATAAGCATGATCCCTACACATATTCCAACCAGGTGACCTCATCCTATTCTACCATCACCGTCCTGGAGGTCATGATCACAAACTGGGCACCAACTGGTCAGGGCCTTATTGAGTCCTATATAGATGGGACCATGAACACTCAATTGTAGAGGTTGTTCAGGGCACAGTTGTAAACCACATACATAGTCGCTTTCTCCATCTTTTCCCCATGCACCAAGATCTAGAGGGGGGTATTGTTGGGATTCATACCCAAATGGCAGATTCAGATATGTCAGATGATGGGAATTGATCCCAATCTGTCCAAAAAGCCGAAACTTCTGACAGGGATAATCCCTGATGAAAGTCAACGATTATCAAAGTTTGAGATCAACCCCAAATGACACAGTCAAATCATGCTCCCTTGGAGCTACCCAACCTCAGGGTTCAAACCCAATCCATGAGATGAGCACAAGCATTTGTACTGAGATGATTGGGCTGCCACTGAATCCCAATTTGTTTATTTAGGATCTAAGTTTGGAAAGTTTATTTTCCCTAAGACACCTCCCTGATTAACCATTATATAGCTGATATTGAGCTAATAAATTTTACGCCTTTTCTCCTTTTCGCAATTTTAAGTAAAAATGTATCTACTTGAAATTTGCCTCACCATACTTGATTTCTGGATCAACAAGACTTCTCGATCAAGAGAAGCAAATAGGGTAATTTAACACCCTTGAGCTTTAGGTCATCTGGACAACAAACAACAAAGGATCAGTGGTTTAAAACATGATTTGACAACTTTCATGAGCTTTGAAGACATGATATGGGCTTGAGTTCTGGTAAATTTAATGCTAAAACTTTGAATTTGTTTATAGTGACTTCCACTTTTTACTACATTTGCAATAGTTACGCCATTGGTAAAGTTTGCACTGAATGTCTGGATTAATTACACTAACACTTGAAGAATATAAGATTTATTAAAAGCCTCAGGTTATTCATAAACTTAAATTACACTCTTTTGAACGCAGTTTCGCTAGATTCTCATAATTTTATATCACTTTCTACAATCTGAGTGAGCTTGGAAGCATGAGCTAAGAATATCTGTTATGAGGACTCAAAGTTTCGCTGATTGGGTTTTAAATGCGCGAGAACAACCACTTCACATGGTGCTCTAATGCATAGTATCCTGACACAACTCTTAAATAAGGATCATTTTATCAATTTTGGTATTGTGGTGTGTGACTCAAATTGACTATACCTGCGATCTCCCCTTTGGGTTCTTCCTCTTTTCTTCTCTTAACTTGGGGCGATTCCTCCTGTTGTGCCCATAATGCAAAAAGTTTTTTTTTAACTTGTCAAAATATGGGTCTTTTGTTGAATGGTCAGTAAACCTTCTCCTTAGGCTTATCCTTGTGTCTCTGAGCAACGTAAACAACTTTTCAGTAAGAGAGATGTTATAGATGGCTCTGATGTCTGATTCCATCTTCTATGAAGCTTTAACTTCAATAAAAGCCTCCTTAATGGCCTCCAGGTATTTAGTGGGTTTTATGACCAATGTCTTGTACTATGAGTTAAGGGTATAATTTATCAAGATAAGCAAAACGGTCTTTGCTGTGACTAGATCCAGGTTTAGTTTTCTAAAGCTGATGTAATAAGATAGTACCAGTCCTCATAGTCTACAATTTATTCAGATATACCCATTTTCATAGTGATGAAATTTTGTTTTATGTTTTGAAAATCATGTCTGCTTCCAAACTCAGAAATAAAATCTCCTTGACTTCAGACCGTGTATGTTGTCATCAAAGTTTGTCTTTCAAGAACCTCCTGTGCTTCTCTAAACATAAAATGCCTGAACATAGCGAGCTTTTTGTTTGTTGCTGGCTCTTTGCATGCTGTTCTCATATATCTGAAGGAGTATAGCTACAATTCCCTTTTCATGAATAATTTAGTCTTAGAGCATGAGGAGAATTTTGATTCTTTCAAATTTTGTGGGAAGGATTTAAAACCGACTATAGTGTGTTGGTGCTAGTTGTCAGATATTAGGATATAGGACAAGATGGGAAGAATATCAAACATTCAACTCCCTTGACCAGATCAAAGACTAGACTAAAGAAGGGGATTATAGTATTTATCTTAATAAATCAACTGGAAAATCAATAGCTATACCCAACTCAATATGACCTTAAGAAAATTCCGTCAGACCAAATTGAGCCTAAGATACACTGAGATGGAATCCTGCCTTATTGAATTTAAGTATTATTAAAAAGTCAGGTGACAAATACTCAAGGTGACACTCGAAGCAGTAAATTAAGACAAACCTGCAAAGGGGTAAGAATCAAGAATTTTCCCAATGATCAACTTAAGTGATATCAAGTCTCATCTGACCTGGTGCGTTCAAATATTATTTTACCCTATCAGAAATATGCCACAAAGGCATTATACCATCTGGAATGCACCATTTGAACAAGAGCCTTCTTCTCAGACTCCCCCTTCATTATTTTTATTAATAGTTTTTCTTTGAGGTTTATATTGTTAGGTATGAAATATATACCCCCCCCCTTTTTTATACTATGATAAAGTTACATCATTATTCTTACTTCTCGTTTTGATATTTGACTTAATTAAGTCCATTTCGCCATACTTACCATAGGATCTTCACTCTTGTCAAAAGGACATAAGCAGTGACTTGGCACCCTATGTCAGACAATTACAAGTCTTATACTCTATGAAGAATGTTTTAAGGATCAATGAGGCTGATGTCAGCCAAAAAATCCTGTCCAATTATTAGTAAACCCCCTTAAATTGGGTCAATACAATTTCCCCACTCCTTGGACAAATAGGCCTACAGTTAGTAGTAAGGCTACACCAAATTGGTGATGAAATCAAGGAGGCCATTCTGATTAGTCTAGATATATTCAATGTCTGCCCCATGGGTTCATCTTCCAAACTATTGATCCAACATCTGCCCTCACATTGAAGCAAGGCGAGTCTCAAGTGATCCAATAGGTCAAAAGCCCGTATTACATAATTTGGATGCACACAGCTTATAATGAATTTCTTTTCTTACACTTTTCAAGCCTCAATATATAATTTAAATACTAAGCAGCCAGCTGTTGAGAGAGTTTGCTTTTTTCCCTTGCCGCCATTAATAAAATATATATAAAAAACTAAACTTGTGATATTATTAAAAGGTTTTTATTTTAAATTAAAGTATTTAAATACCCCCACAACGGTTAATCCAGAAATTTGTATCACTTTTCCTGCAGAAAAATTTTTGAAAACAGGTGGAAAAAGCACCAGAGAGCGAAACAAAACTTGTATTTCATCAAGTATTGCTCACTACAGGGGTGCCTGTATATCATGAAAAACTTACTAAAAATTTAGTTTGGTGGAAAAAAACCCTCCCAACTTTCCCACTGCATTTGACTCTAGGCTAGCTATTTTGGACCACAGCTAGCCAGTGTTTTGTCTCACCTTGAAAGGTTTGAGCACTCTCATCTCAAAGCCCTCATGGGGCATTCCCTGTTATAAAAAACCCTTCTCAGAGATAAGTTCACCCCAGGTGAGGACAGTATTGCCTCCTTACTCTTCGTTTATGAATCAGTTATGTAAGGGGCAACTGACTAGCAAAAATCCAATGTTTTCTTCCCTGCTTGAGTCATGTGGCGCAGTAGATATTGGTTCCACACATGGTCACCTTTGGCAACTGGGCGGAGGCAAAGAAAGCTTTAATAGAAGAATTTGGGTCCATAAAGAGTTTGAAAAGGCAAAAACAGGCCTTTATGTGCCTTAGCCTACAAAAGGGAGAATTACTTACCACTTATGTTGATCTAATCTATAATGAAGCTCAACCTTTGCTGCTTGCAAAAATGCTCCCTCTTGATGTCACTATTGCTGCTGTTTTATCTGGATTGGCGCCTCATCCCTCTTTGGCGATTCATATCTCTTCTGTCAAGCGTTCTTTCAAAAATTTATGGGATATCAAGGAGGTTTTACTAGTGGTGATTGACTCTTATGAACATGTTAATACACAAGGAGCTCTGAGGAAAAAATCTCCTATAACCCCCCAGCCTCTTCTATGGATGTTTCCACTTTAAAAACTGCTCCAACGAAGCTGCCATCACAAGATGCGCCTCCTCCATGTGAGGATAGGCAGAGGATAAAAGCAGTGACAGTGCAGCGCTCCCATTCATCTTCCACTCCCAAAGCTCAGCCAGTGAAGTTAGCTATCACTTTGCCTTGCTCCCCTCCTTTTAAGAACAGTCTTTCAAAGTGTCTAAAGTGTTGCTTACCACCAAGGTGCTATCTCTATCTCCTTCAGCATCTCCTCTAGCTGTCCCTCGTCCAAAGCCTATGGCCATGGGGCAGCTCAACCTTACTACTTCAAGGAACAAATGTAGAGCTGTGGCAATTACCGCGCCTCCTCTCATAAATAATAGGGTAGATGAGCGCCCCCAGAGCCTCTCCTATAACTAGGGAATCCCTGAACCTACCTCACGGCCAATGGACTCTCTGACATGCATTGATAATCCTCTGATGATGAATCTTAAGGGTGTTTTGAAGATGTTGGTCATTACGTTTTATTAGCCTCAGGTGAAGTGAAGGACCTTGACAGTTGGACCCTGAGAGAGTCGATATAGCTAGGATACCACAAAGAACTTATCTTCATAGAGTGCTGAGGGCTTTATATGTTATTTATACTGCTAGTGACGCTGACCAGCTCATTGCCTCACTAATTGATCCACCCAGAGTGTGCATGTCCTGAAGTCTATTCAAGGTAGATACTCTAAGTCTTCCAAAAGAATCGCTTCTACTTTGCATATAAAGGAGGTCGTCGCTCTTCCCCCCAACCTGGGGGAACCTTAACTAAAGTGAAAGTTGTTGTCAATATAGTGCGATTCATAGCTATCCTTGACATCAAATCCCCATGTACGTTGTATCATCAAAGCTTATAAAAAAAAATCAAGCTGGCCCCTGACCTCGACTACACCCAATAGTTTGGCACTGCTGCTCCAACCAACACTTGCACTATTGGTGCATACTCTTCTCTGCCCATCCAACTTTGGAAGCTCATCTTGTTGGCCCCCACAATGACTTTACCAAAAATACCTATAACATGCTCATTAGTACTCAGTTTATACTCGAGTATGATGGGATTATCAATCTGAACAAGGCTATCTCACCCTGATTAACTGCGAAGCTCCATTGATTCTGGCCAACAATGAGCTGAATAAAAGGAATAGCTTGCACAGTTGAGTATCCCTCCTCCACCTTATCCCTATATTACACGACGGTGGGGCGAAATATAAAGATGCTGCCTAAATCAGTGGACGCCATAGAGGGCATTCTGTTCTATGCTTCCAAAGAGGTTTTATTTAAATCTGGTGAACAACGGGTGATTGACACTAAGACAACCTTGCATATCCCTCAACTGTCTATTTCACCTTATCAGCATTGATGGAGTTAGCCCTTTAAAACTTAGTTATTGCAAGGTGTATTAGACCCAGCTTATCAGAGATCTTTTTTTATCCTGATTGAATCTCACCAGAAAGGACATAGTTGTAAAAAACATCAGGATATTGGAAGAGGCCTGATGATTTCCATTGAGTTTAAAGCAAGTTCAATGTATTGGGTCTATGGCGGATATGGGCTTACCTGCTGACCACTCCTTATGTTATTTACCCACCGTCTATATCTCTGGGGAACTAACCCCATCTGAGCTTGAAAAAATTCATACTCTGCTCAAAGCCTATAGCGCCATCTTATCCAATTCTGATACTACTATGGACAAATGAAGGGTTAGACTCATACCATTGACGTTGGGGTTGCTTGCCCCATCCAATCCAAAACTTATTGCAAATCCAGAGTGGAAGAGCTACAGATGAGGACGGAGTCTAATAAAGTTGTTGGATGTGGGTTGTTGGTGACTTTCCAAAGCCTTTGGTCATCCACTCTTCTCCTGATAAAATAAATGGAGGTCATCAGATAGTTATGGGCTACCACAAAATAAACAACATCACCAAGGAGGATAGCTATCATATCCCTGAATTGACAATGCCCTGGCTCAACTCTCCAGTTCTAACTTCTTACGCCTTTGATCTGGATAGTGGTTGTTGGCAAATGGACCTTTCTCCCCAAGATCAGGAGAAATGCGCTCCTATTTTCAGTTAGTGTCACTTCAAACCTACCTAACTCCTTAAGGGCTGTGCAACGCACCTGCAACTTTCCAGCAATCCATGGACCATATCCTGAAGGGCTTAAAGTTAAGTTTAATTATTGTTTATCTCAATGACATCACAGTGTTTTCCAAGACCTTCAATGAACATTATGCTTACCTAAGGAGGTGTATCAGCGCTTACGTGAGTCCAAAATCATGTTAAAGCCCTCCAAGTGCACCTAATTTCAAAGGAAATTAAATTTTCTTGGAAACACCATCTCTCAGGAAGGAATCCAACCCCTACAGGATAATTTCGAAGTCATATCAAAAATGCTATCTCTAAAAATCTGCGGGATATCCAGGTATTTCTGGGCATGATGAGGTATTACCATCAGTATATCCCCAAGTTCTCCCAATTCAATGAGCCCCTTGTCCGCCTCTTGGCTAAGAACACTTTTTCCATTGGGGTGCTGAAAAAAGGCCGATTTTGAGACCTTGAGGGAGCTATTTCAAAGAAAGCAGATCCTACGTTGTGCTGACTATGGCAAGCCCTTCATGTTGTTCAAGGATGCCTCCAATTACTCCATTGGATCCATTTTGGCTCAACTGGATGAGCATGAGGTCAATCATCACATGTCATACTTCAGCAAGATTGTCATGTTTACATGACCTAATTGATGGAACCAATAACAAGGAAAAGTCTGGGAGGCAGGAGATCCAAAGGGTCAAGTTGCAGGACTTTCTTGACTTAAAGCACACCTTAGAACAACGTTGGGTACAGGCGAGGTATCCTCAGCTTGGTACAAGTGATGTTCCTAACGCTCAGCCCCTTTTTTCAGCTCTCATGTTAAAACGGATGAAGTTTTTATAAATGAAGATGTTTTGATACAGTTAATCGGTGAATGGGGATTAGAAACCTGTTCAATTTATGGATTTACTACCTCAGGTCAGGATCAACTTCAATTGATCACTCAAGTAAGGTCAGTTTTATATTATGTTACACTGTAAGATGGAAGCGTGCACCTATTAGTGCACCAAGGCTTAGTACTACTTTCTCCAATTGTTGATTTCCTGGAGTTGGCTTATATATTTTAACTTGGGACCAACTTTTCTATTTGGTCGTTTTTTAAGTTTTGGCCTAATTCAAATGAACTGGTTCTTCTTCTGGGATAATTTGGAGTTTCAAGCGTCTATTGTATGGAGACAATAGATCAGATGGTGACAATAGTCAAGATATAAACTCCTTAAAAACGACACTTTGAAGCTGTATTATTCTGTTGTTTACTTGGACAATGGCTCGCTGCCCTGATCCTTCTGATCCTAAGTAATCTTCAACTAAATACAATTAAAAGGTATTAAATACAAAAAGCTTGTATTTTAAACAATTAACATGTAGTGTTAAAACAATTGTATTTTATTAGTATCAACTTGGAGATAAATGTTGGAATTCTCCCTTAATTGGGGGAAGCCCCAACTAGGGGTCACAACCCGCCTATGGGCAGATTCCAGATTGGGCTCCCCATCAGCTTGGGGTATGCCTGCTCCAAAGTATCAAGGATCAGCCCTGATAACTTAATTAAAATTCGGCACTGGCAACTAATGCTGAGGAAGCCAACCAATCATTTTCCTTTTTGGGCCCACCAGCGACTTATGCCAAGGATGCGCCTAATCCCCTTGTTTTATTTGTTTTCCCTCAGCTTTGGCAATCAATACTGAATATACCCGTTTCCAATCCATCAAAATTCTATAAATACCTCAAGTATCATTTTAATAAAATTCTCTGTTTTCTCTCAATCTTCTTTCTGTTTTTAGATTTACTTTGGGCCTTAATGGCCTCTTAACTCGCTGGGGGCTTCAGGGCCCTGTCATTAACGGGTCAGGTTGGAGTTCCTCCCCTTAAGTCCCAAAAATAAATTAGAGGGTTCAATGTTAACCACATCATACCCATGATGCCTCATTTTCAATGGCACTTAGCCATAGAAAAACGTAATAAGTTCTTCTGAGGGTCTACAATCTTTTTAACTGAGTGCATCTCATATGGCCTCAGGGTCAGTGTCAAACTCATATTTCAAGACAGCATTTCTGATGCATCTGCAGATAGCTGAACCAATGCTCTCTCAAGGAATTGTCAGCACATACCAAGGCGATTTATACCACTAATTAGTAATTAATTTGATCAAAACCTTGATCAACATATAAGCTAATTTTGACATAGTTAAACAAAGCCCACATTCCCAAGTCATCATGTTGACTATTATTATTAAATCTGACTTAACCAACAAAGCCCCTGGGCCCACGTCATCGTAGTCAAATATTATTAAGTGGAAATGCTAGGCTTTGGATCCCAAGTTTGGATATACTTAGAATTTTTTAATCCATAATCAATGATAATTTTTATATGATACACAATAAATTAGATTCAGTTAATATTTTGATTTCCCCAATAAAATTACCCTATGATTTAGGTCAGTCAACCATTTAACAGTCGTCTTCCCTTCAATAAACCCCTAGTTATTCTACGTTTTCCATATGTCTTTTGTTGAACCTGTGTGTGGACCTCTTTTTGGAGGTCTTGCATCATGTTTTGAATTTATTGTGGGGAAGGCCGACCATGGGATGGACACTTCCAAATTTGACCCAAAAGAGACAAAACTTAGTAACAGGTAAGGCACCCCAGAGAAGCGATGCTATCTCTTGTTGCTAGCGGGAACGCCACTTATGGGGAGGGGAGGGAACGTGTGAAGGAGTCGTAGCCACAATTGAACACGTGTGGAGGAAGGGGTCTGATTTGATGAACCAAACTGGGAACCAAGAGGAGACCAGCTGTCAGCGGCGCAGTGGGAGGTATCCAAACATCCACGCATGAAAGTGGTCCACCAAATGAGACTGGAATCTGTGGACAGCTTCTGGGAGGGTGGGGGTGGAGCTTGCGATGGCATCCAAGACAATCGTGTGGATAGTCCACATGGCGATTGCAACTACCAGAGCATGGAGGGAGGGTGGAAGGGGGAGGCCATTGATAAAGCAAACATATCTCTTGACAGACTGAAGGGATGTGTTTGATCCTGGCCCAGCAGACGTTGAACTTCGCACCATATCACTTTAGAGGTAGGACACTTCTCCAGGCGGTGGAACAGTGCTCCATACTGGCCACACATGACGCAGGATGAGTGTAAAGCATTAGAGCGCTCAGCCGTACAGTACACCCACCTCAGGCAGCGCCACATGTGGGAACAGATTTGAGGCTGCAACAGAGGATGGTGTGCGTATTTCCAGATAGTTTTTGGGTCTCAATGGAGTAAAGGATTTCCATCATGTCCAGGTAGTACACCCTATATAGGACATGGGGCCGTGTGGGGATCACGCCATCTTGGATGGGTAGCCCCTGTACCTCTTGTGTGAACTGAGGAGAGGGGCGGCCTCTCTGGGCTGTGTGTCCACTAATACGAGTTCTCCACTCAGCACTCCGCATGGAGAGTAGGATTCGTTTGTAGTGGGTTTTGGTCCCATGAGGACCTATGGCCGATGTGTGTGATGTGAGGTATTTCATCAGGGAGTGGGGGTTTGATGGATTGTTGAGGCCCAAGGCTCGGGAGAAGTTGGAGCGGGCTGCGCGGGACCAGTGTTGGGATGGGAGTGTAGGAGCGGTGATGGCCGCAATCCAGGTACCCAATATCTTGGCAGCATGGGCTCTGAAGTCAAGTAGGCCCATGCCACCATGATGATGAGGGCCAAACATGACCTCTAGCCGTACTGGTGGAGGGCGGCCTGACCAAAGCCATCCTTGCAGCAGGGCATACAAGGATTTGAAGAAGCTTGGGGAGAAGGGGATGGCGTGGGCTCCAAACCAGACTTTGGAGAGGAGCATAGAGTTGGCTAAAACAACCCTTCCAGTAAGGGAAGTAGTGTGGGCTCTGAGGGAGGCGATGCGCTTTGTCACGTTGTCTAGAATACGGCTCTCCATTACTGCTGATGCGTACTGCCTGCCTCCACCCACACGCCCAGATTTGGGACCGGCCCTATGGTAGGGCGTGGCATGAAGGGGAGCACTAGTGGGCGGTGTGGGGTGAGATGGGAGGGCGAGCACGTGTGCTGGAAGATGGGCTGGGCTGGGCACTGGTTGCAGGGGCCCAGCAGTTTTGAGACTGACCAAGGAGGATGATTTCGGTTTTGGAAGCGTTCAATGCAGTGTTACTTACCCGGGAATACTCCTGGATGAGAGCTTCAAGTGCGCGTGCATCTTTATTATTAGGCACCCTCAACCACACAGTCATCTGCAAACGCCATCATATTGACTGGGGCTTGGCCTGGCACATGGACCCCAGTGAGTTGGGCATTCACATTTCGAAGTAGTGGGTCAAGGCTGAAGTTGTATAAGAGTGGGCTAAGGGGTCCCCTTGTCGCAAGCCCCTTTAAGGGTGGACTACTTCCGTTAGGAAGCCATAGCCACGTACTGCCATTGTTGTGGATTCCGTGAGCAGCTTAACCCAGTTGATGAAGTGAGGGGGTAAGCGGAATTGATGGAGTCAGGCCCTGAGGTATTCCCAGTTTACTCTATCATAGGCCTTCTGTTGGTCCAAAAATACAAGTGCCCCAGAGGCTGTGGACTGGCATGCGTTAGCCACAGAGTGCACGTTGTCCCAAATCAACCTTCTGGGTATGAAACCGAATTGTTCTGGGGAGATGGTGGCAGATGCTACAATCCCTAAACGGTTAGCCATGATTTTTGTTAAATTTTTTGTATCCATGTTAGTTAAAGAAATGGGGCGCCAGTTGGCTAAGTCTAGCTTGTCCCCTTTCTTAAAGAGTGTGACGGTGAAGGCCTCTTGTCCTCCTGGTAGGAGGCGCGTTTCCAGAAGGCTCTGGTTAAGTGAGGCAAGCAGCAGTGGGGATATATATTTGAAGTACTTTTTATATAATTCATATGGAATGCCATCTGGGCCTGGCATTTCTGGTTTAATGCACCATGGATGGCTGTCCATAATTTGTTCATAGTAATCAAATTCAATATTTCCGGGTATTGAGAAATGGTGCAGATGTGGGTTTAGTTGAGAAAACCCGCCACTTCAGCCAGCTGAATTGGATCAGATCGGTATAACTTGGAGTAATACTTCTGTGTTTCAATTGCCACCTTCAGTTGGCATATCCGCGATGGAATCATCCGATCTTTGCACCTGTGTGCAGGCCACGCTCTGGCATGGTGCAAAATTTTTTTAAAGAAATGTGCGGTGCACTTGTCACCTTTTGTGATGCGTGTGGCCCTGTACTGAACACAAACCTGATGTTTGTGTTGTCTTTCAAGTGCGTTGAGGTGGGCGGCTGCCTCCACCCACTTCTGGCCCCATGCAGGGCTGTATCCTGTAGCCGGGATGTTGGACTCCAGGTGTGCCAACTCTGCCAGAGCGCGCGAAATGACAGCCAATGTGGCTCGTAAGTGTCTGGATGAGAGGTGGCGAGAGTGGCGGATAGTATCCTCTTTGAAGGTTGCCCATGTGGAGATGGGGTCCACACAAAATGGTGCAACAAACTCTTTTGCCAAAGTTGCTGATTCCACCCAAGTGGAAAATCCTGGTGACGCAAGTTCAGGGGGGCGGAGTTTGCACCAATGTGGGGCCTTAGCCACTTTGACAGGTATTTGGTAGATTATCGAGACCAGTCAGTGGTCAGAGAATTCCATTTTTGTTGTTTTGAAGTGGGAAATGTGGGGTTGGAATTCCGCCGGCGTAAGGATAAGGTTGATGCGGGACATGGACCTTAATTGGCTGTTGTGGACATGGGGGCGCGTCATGTTTTTGAGCAGCGGGGCTCACCATGGCAGCGCATCCATTAACCCAAGGGTGGCCTTTAGAACTCAAAGTTCTACATGACCCTGGGGGGCGTGGGAGGAGGAAGGCCAACGGTCCATTGGTATGTTTAGCCAACGGTTCATGTCGCCAACAATGAAAGGGTCTGGGGGTAGTGGGAGGGATTTGACCAACCAGAAAAATTCCTGATGCTCTCATGCACAGTTTAAGGCATAAATGTTGATGATAGCGTGCACCACGTTGGCCCACGAGAAAGTGACAACGAGGACTCAGCCATTGAGTAAGGTTTCCAATGATAAAAATTTGAAGAAATTGTTTCTCTAAACTAGCACCCCACAGTGCTCTGACTAAAAGGATAGGGATGGGAGGAGCATAATTTTCCAAGCCTCCTCAGAACCTTGCGGACAGTGGGACTCCTGGATGGCCAGGATATCCATGGGTAAATTTTGTTGTAAAAAAACTCAGTTATCTAGCCTGGGATGACGAGGCCTTAAGTCCAGCAATATTTAACATCCCTAAAGTGAAGGTTTCACCCTTGCACCTTAGGTGCAAGGGGGTGGGCACCCAGGCCCACTAGCCTCCTCTAGATCCCCATGGGCCTTCACAGCAGCGAGAGTGTTTTCACCAATGCTATTGGTAGTTTTGTTGATTTTTGCAGAAAGGTTCGCGTTGGCTTTTGCCTTCGCTTTTTGTTTCCCTGATGTCAGACGAATTTTTTGCAGTGTGGATGAGTTCAGTGCACCGTTGAGCAGGTCAAAAAAATTTTCAGGTAGGATGGGTCCCAAGTCAGTTTCAACTGGAGCTTGGGTGCAACGATTGGGTGAGATCAATTCCCCCATCAGATCCTCAGATTGGGTGGCCCAATCAGCATAGGCTTCTCAATCTGATTGGTTGATGGATTCACAAGTTGCTTCCACCACAAAGGTTTCAATGTCCTCCTGGCGTTGGGAGTGTGGGATAGCAGTGGTGACTTTGGCTGCTTCCTTGGCCGCGGCCCTGTGGGCTTGCTTGGCCTTCTTCCACTCTTGCGGGGAAATAGGCTTTACCAGTAGGTAGTAGCCTTGTGCTCCCCATGGGTAAGCCTCTTTGGTGCTTGCGGTTGGTTTATAGTGCGCCTCTCTGCTGGCCATGGCCGTCGAGGGGTGCTCTTGGAATGTGACGCCCTCCTTGGTGGGGCATGCACGTGCCTTATGGCTGAACGTGTCACAATGGGTGCAGATGGGGGGGTGCGCTGTCCATAGTCACCTGGAAAGGGTGGGTGGTATGCCCTTCAATATTAATAAAAGTGGAGTGCGGGATCTGAGTTAGGTCCTTCGCAATCTCCTCAGTTGGGGTCAGAACTGCGATGGCTTTGCCAGTGCACAGGTGTGGCATCAGCATAAAGTGTTGCATCTCAAAAGATTGTATTTCGCCATAAACGGTGAGACCTTCTTTCAGGTATTGCTCCAAAATGTCACATTTTACCGTAGTAGGCAAAAAGTCAAACGTGAGGAAAATTTGGTTAGATTTTGTCCATCTGGTGCATTTGGTTTTGATGACCCATTGCCCTTCGGGGAGGTCGATCACTACATGCACCACAGCAGCTTCATCTGCTGCCTCCTTGTTTTCAAAACCTAGGCCCAGCTAACTGCATGACATGGAGTGAGGTGTGACATACACTGCGGTCAGGGAAAAAGTGTGCACATCCCCACAAAATTCTTCCCATAAAGCCATTTGTTGGATGTCCAGAAACACGCAGACTCCATATTCCACCAACAAAAGTGGCTGGGAGTGCGGCGTGCTGATGTACTGGTTGCATCGTGCTTGCCAAGTGAGGATTTCTGGGGAAATAGTGACCGCTGGATTTTTAAAAAAAATTTCTATTCCGCCAGTTTCTCCGGGGCATTTTTGAATGTTTGAGGCTGTGGGCCTACCACCTGCTCCTCTTACCTTACTTTCCCAGCTGCTCCCTGACATGGGCGCAGACTAATATCCTCTGTGAGATTATCAAACTAGATTCAGACTTGAATTGAATAGATTGCAAAAGTGATTGCAATGAGAGAGAAAAGTTACAACTATAGGTCTTGCATCATGTTAGCCAATTTATTTTTAAAAATTATTACAGCCTTAGGTACAACGTTGGGCCTCCCAGGTTACCTCCAAACAGGGTCACCCATGCTCTCTAGCCCTGTACAAAACTCAGTTATGACCTGCCCTTTGTGAACAGCCAAGTTTTT
>JAKSZP010013567.1:0-78909 GCA_022478985.1 Massospora cicadina | reverse complement strand
TTTGGTCATGTCCTGATGATTAGGTCAAGTCCAAAAAAGGACCTCTGAACCTAATCTAGATGGCTAAAGTCCGAAAAAAAGGTTCTCTGAACTAATTTAGATGGCTAAAGTCTGAAAAAAAGGACTATGAACAATAGAAAACTGGTAGGTTTAAGTACCCAGGACCCAGTTTGGGGGAAAAGAAGGACCACTGAACTGAAACAAGGTCAAGTACCATAATAAAAAAAGAATAAAAATAAAAAATTAATAAAGGTATGGGAAAAAAATTATAAAACGCATAGATAAAAAAAGCCTTATATTTTTAGAACATTTTATTTTTATTAATTGTCCTCAGTACGGGGGTGATTCTGCCTATGTCGCCTCTTGGGGGAGGGAGGATGGATCACAGTAGGAATGAATAGCCCATCAAAATCAATATGCGATTGGACACTAGCAAGGGTGAGACCTACACGAAACCACATTCATTGAGTGGATGCTGAGCCCTGAGAAAAAGTGACTAGGGAAAGGGAAATTGAGATGTTGTAGGAAGTAAATCGCTAAACTCAGGAGCGGGGAGGAAAGCAGAATTATAAAAAGAGGCAATTGGCAAATAACCCTGAGTAATCCCAATATGGCACCAGAGCCAGAAGATTAGTCCTGAGTGCCTGCTGACGGCCTCATCAAGGACACCAGACATGTGGGCCAGCAACAAAGAAGAGATACTTGATGGGGGTTGCCAAATCATGCCCCCTATTAACACCATCAGTGGAAAATACTGATGGGAAGCTCCAGAGAAGAGATAATTGTGCAGGGAACAGATTGCATCCTGCAAGCGGTGACTACAGGCTTCTCAGAAGCTAAAGCTGAACAAACGGTGGAACCCAGGTGAGGCTGGAAGCTTTATGGACCAACTTCGAAGAACTTGGCCAGCAAAGTGAAGAGCATAAGTGACAGTATCCCATTCCAGAAGATTATCAAGATCAGAGGGATTCAGAGCTAAAGTCAAAGCCTTGGTGACTTGGGCCCAGAGTTCAGCATAGGGGAGCTTGAAGTGAATGCTGTTTCCAATTGAGAGCTTGGATACCAGGAACAGTGGGTTTGTAAAATTGACCAAGTCAGAAGAGGAACTCAGGGAGCAGGTCCAACCTGGCCAGAAATGAACAATCCAGAGCAATTGGCATAATCTCCAGAGCATCTACAATGATGTTTGGAGCATCAGCGAAAGGAGCTGAATCAAGGAGAGTCTCAAAGTCCAACTTTGGAATTAACAGCAGAGGAAGAGTCAGCTTAGAGTTGTTCAAAATCAATAGCCCGCCTGGTTTCAAAAAGATTAGTTACCATTTTTGGTAATTTGATGGAAGGACTAGCCGCTTGCGCCAGACTAGGCGTATGAGTTCTGGAAGGACCATAAAAGAGGTTCCATCTTGCATCCCAACTCTTTTTCTGGAGGAGACGGAGGCCTGGATCAAACAGACTATTGGGGGGCTGCTGGTAGTGAGACTCAGAATTTGACATATGAGCTGGACGAGAGAGGGGATGTTGGACTTATATAGAAGTTGACAATATGCACTCTATAATCCATTAAGCTCCAATTTTGAAGAAATTAGTTACAAAATTAATGAGATAAGCTCTCCAAGGGAAGAATTAAGAATGACTTATTCCAAAAGGTTATGAGCAAAATAACAAGGTAAATAAGAAATAAGTATTCTTAACTAAGCCATAAAACAAACATTGATGGCAAGAGTCTCCTGTCTAGGATGATGAGAAAATCAGGAAATCAAGGACGCTGGACCAAGAATCCTGAATATGAATTATGGGTCATATATTTTAATAAAGGGGAAAACCAGACCACAGGACTAATATTGTCATGAGTTAATTGATCAACCCGGCATGACAGAAGGTTGTGAAAACCGCGCTCTGAGAAAGTGGTAGTGAGGAGGAAGAGGAAGAACGCCGTATGCCAAAGGTCATCCTGAGCAGCGTTGAGTATTGACAAGCATACTCCAAAAGAACCAATGAAGTATTCAACCAGGTGTCTGAAGTGGTGTTCTCATGCCCCAGTCATTTTCTCTTTAAAAATTTAGGCAAGTGGGGGGATGTGTTGGGATTTTTGCCCATATTCCCAGCCTGCTTAATTAACTGGTGTTACTAGGGGAAATTTCCCTAAGGCGAAATAAATTGGAAATCAGTTGGCCCAAGTTTTGGAGGAACTACATTTGGGTGATTTTGGGATATTCGCCTGGTTGTATCTGTTGGGGATTGATCTGGATGAATACTTAAGATCTCATCAGGCGGAGTCGCCACCAAAATAGGGGCATCTGATAGTTATTAATTATCAGGTGTACCAATTGGGATTAGTCAGATTTCATCACCAACTGATTGGGAATGAATAGTAAGTTGCGCGGTGAGTGATGCCACCTGCAACTAAGTATATCAATCAGTTAGTGAGTGATCTGCCATAATGGGTAATAAGTCCCATTACCTAAGCAGGTCGCTAGCCAATTATGGTTGGTTTGCTTGGATCGAGAGGAAAGCGTTAGGGACACATTTTCTGACTAATTTCATTTGAGGTCTCAAGGATGTCCAATGATGGAATCCTAGCAGGATGGGGAAGACCATCGCTGCCAAGAAGAGGAAGGGTGATTCAATGGCAACGGCCGCCATTCTTATTGAAGAGGTGTCAACTGAGGGTTAGGCAGCCAAATCCCCCACTATATAATTCCCTAGGATTTACTATTATAAAAAACAGCGTTTTAAGAGTAGCTTTACAGATTTTATATTTAGTTACATTATCAATTTAGTATATAGTTAGACTATCATCTTCTATAGTGTTCTATCTCAAGAAAATTGTTTCAGAAGGCAATAATTGGAAGACTCTCAGAGAGAAGAGAAAAGATCCAAAAGGGATCTAGAGCAAAGGAACCACAATCAGGGATAGCTGCTGACTATGTGTTGGGCCGAGAGAGACTGTCACCAGGGTATCTTAATGAAGATCAGGTGGACAAGAGTATAGGGAATAAACCCCTACAAGTACGACTTCAAGAGTATCTAATCAGAAATACTGGCTGAGCGTTGGGCTGAAATATAGTTCAATCTTAACTACGGATAATAGTCTCCATACTATTATTGATTAATAATATATTCTATACAATGTGACGAAGTGCACAAGGAAAGTAAACCTGAGCAGTAAAAAGTTTACTGGATTGTCAGCTGATAATCAACCTAGAGTAAATTTTTACAGCAACTCAGTGGAATGGCATTTGTACCATGGGTGAATTTAATGGGGTTATCAGAAGACCAGAAGTATTGGATGTAAGCTTTATTTCAAAAGTACAAAGAGATTTTTGCTGTTGATGATCATGATTTGGGGTGCGCTCAGGGGTTGTTTATCGGCTAGACACTGGGGATCAACTCCCATCAGGTCTCAGCCAATCCACCGATCAAGGGCAGCTGAAGAAGTTGTCACCAAGGAGATTGACAAACTGCTAGAGCAGGGAATGCTCAAACCATCTAAGAGTCCGTGGGCTTTGCCTGTCCTAATTGTTAAAAAAAGGATGGTACTAACCGCATAGTAATTGAATACCAGAAGCTCAATAGTATTATAAAAAGATTCATGCCCTCTACCACAGATTGATGATGCGCTGGATTGGTTAGGTGGAGCTCATTACTTCCCAGCAATGGATTTTGATATCCATTTATTGGCAAACTGAATTGCCTGCGGTGGAACAAGAAAAATGCGCCATAATCACATCAAAAGGGCTTTTCCAACCAACTCATATGCCGCAAAGGCTATGTAATGCCCCGGCTACGTTCCAACAAGCAATGGACACCATTCTGGGCGATCTGAAGCTGTTATGTGTTCGTGTGTACCTCGATAATATTAATGTTTTCTCTTGCACGTTCACTGAGCACCTTACCCACTTGGAAGAGGTATTTTGCCGACTGGCTGAGGTTAATATTAAAATCAAGCCCTGGAAATGCCACTTCTTCAAGGATCAGCTGGAGTGCCTTGGTTTTATGGTAGATGCGACAGGGCTAAGACCCCAACCTGCCAAGATTGAGGCTATCCAGAAGATGACTAAGCCCGTTAGTAGGTGGGACATTCAGGTGTTTTTGGGGATGGTGGGTTATTTATGACGCTTCATACCCAATTTCAGTTGCATTGGAGGTCCACTGTTTGTGCTACTAAAGAAGGATGCCATGTTCAAATGGACGGAATGGCGCCAATGCGCCTTTGATACACTTTGAATGGCACTAATTAGTGCGCCCAAGTTGTGCTACCCTAATTTCAACAAAGAATCTATAGTGTAGACAGATGCGTTACTTTCCGCCGTTAGGGCAGTCCCGTCTCAGAAGGACAATAAGGGGGAGGAGCACCCCATTGTATACTTCAGTCGTAGCTTGAATTGCCATGAACAAAATTACACCATAACTGAGTGGGAGTGCTTAGTGGTGATTTATGCATATAAGCAGTTTTGAGTCTACTTGAACGAAGTAAAGTTTAATGTCATAACAGATCATGTATCATTGCGCTAGTTGCAGAATTTGAGAAAGCCCGAGGGGTGGCTAGCCCGCTGGGCTCTTAAGCTGCAAGCTTATGACTTTGAAATTCTCCATTGACCAGGAGCAAAACATTAAAACGCCAATTGCTTTTCTAGATTGCCAACAATTGCAGTTACAGCGAATTTAAGTGACATAATGTTTGACAAAATTCTCAGCGGAAAATGCAATTATGAACCGCCTCAAGTTATCAAGTTACTAGATGGACTTAGGACCAATACACTTCAGAAAAATGGGGAATTGTATAAGCGAATAGGGGACACTACCGTAAATATCCCCAGACCTTCTACCAGGCCAAATATTATCACGAGCGCACACCAAGCAGTTGGCCATGGTGGAGTCCAAAAGTCTATTGAATTGTTGAGGCCGCGGTATTATTGGGAAAGCATGCAATTTGTTGTGCTTGAGACCCTGTCCTGCTGCCATCAGTGCCAGGTGGAGAAGCTATTCCACCAGAGACTTCATACCAGTTAGTAAAACCTCACTTTTCTTGGCATACAGTCTCTATCAATGTCATGGGAACTTTGCTGACTGGAACTAACCGGTCTAAGTATATCTTGGTGGCAATTGACAACTTGACCTGGTGGGTTGAGGCATGGGCCATTCGGGATCTGGGGGTGGTTACTGTTGCTAAGTTTGTAATGGAAAGCATCATTCAGCATCAAGGCTGCCCACAGTTTATTCTTACCAACAACAGCACTAATTTTACCTCTCACATACTTCCCAAGCTCAATGAATTGATGGCCATCCGCGGTGTCCTAACAACCCCATATCACCCTGAATCCAATGGAATGGTTGAACAGGTTATTGGGACCCTAGTGAACATACTACAGAAGCTGGTTACAAATAGGCCCTCCAATTAGAGTACCCTCCTTTCCACCGCAGTGTTTGCCTACAATATTAGCTACCATTCTGCCCTGGGAAAAAGTCCCTTCCAATTGCTTTCTAGATGGCACCCCGCTCTGCCTGCACTTTTATATGCCTGTGTAGAGGACACCGGCGGAATGGATCCACAATGCTATATAACCACCCTAGCAAATATGCTGATTAAATTCCAAACTGAAGCATACTTGTTCAGCTTAGTCAAGAAAATCAAAAACCAGGCTGCTGATCAGGTATGGCGAAGTGGCCTAGCACAGTTCAAAGATGGAGATATGGTGCTCTTCCACGATCAGCGTGGGTTTGGGTGGAAGCACAAGCTCGCAAATATTTAAAATGGGCCATTTGAGATAATAGAAAAAACAGGTGTTGCCGCTTATACTATCAAGGATCCTGCAAGTGGTCAGATTATAAATTGAGTGCACGCAAAATTCCTTCAGCCATATAAGCAGCAATAAAGCCTCTCCAAAAAAAAAACAAAACAAGAAAAAAAACGAAAACAAAAAAATGATGATGAAAATGATGATGATTGTACAAAACTATCTTAAGTGAGGTTTAATATGTTTATTTGGTGTTGCTGCTGGAGGTCTTTCACTTCAATGACTTCATCTTCCCATCTTTTTTTGCTTCTTGTGGTGTTCCATTTGTTTTGACTGATGGGACCTTCGTTTCTTCTTCTGCCACTTTGAGGATGCCATGGTTTATATGGACTCTTCTTGGGTTGGGGGTGGAGGTGGAGGCTGCCGAGGTGAGAGCATGGGGGTCAACATCTACTCAAGGGCCACTTCGCTAGTCTGAGGAGAAGAGGCTGGTGTGGAGGGACTGGAAGAGGAGGACGGACTGGGGTTCCATGGCAACAGGCGAGGTGGTGAGAGCTCATCTTGTTGATCGAGATGAAATCATTCTTGCTCCACTAGGAGCAAAGCCCGCAGCCACATGCATTGATGTCCCAGGAAATCAACGAGTAAGCAAGCAGAGGGGGTCAGAGTTGTAAGGGCTGGCGAGTAAGCAGGTGAGTTCCAGCTCAAGGGAAAAAGCTGCACCCAGCGCCAGGCAATCTACAAGGAAGTCCTCCATGCTCAGATATGCCATCAGAAAAGGAGCGGTTGCAGTGAATGCCACCCACTGGGCCCACTCAAGGGCTGCTGAGTGCAGCTTTATTCCTGACCCTAAAGTGGTTGCGGGATGCAAAATTAGGTTACCTAAGAGCGCCATAACGGGAAGGTACTATGATGGATTGTTGGCGCTGAGGGCGGTGAACGCTGCGGTGAGCCCATAGTGAAGGCGAGCTAGCCAGTTGTTGTGAAAGTTTACCCCCAGGGACCAGAAGTGGGTAGGAGCACGGGGAAAGGACCCTGACCAGCTGGCTATCACCCACTGCATGAAGCACAGCATCCTCTGAAGAGAAAGAGCTGTGGGATGAGGCTCGGCAGGCAATGGAAGCACTAGGCAACTAAAGCTGATTGCCAGGAGATGAGTTGCTTCATTATATAAAGGTCCTCAGCTCCACTCCCCTCCCTAGAATAGTTGGGCCACTATGTCCCTGAAGGGGGCGCGCAAGGAAGCCAAATGGCTGACGAATTTGGGAAGGAGATCTTCCTGGGCTAGAACAGTCACTAGGTCCACGTCAGCCTCATCCTCATCAGCTGGGGGAAGAGGAAACTGGGGAAGAGGGATGTGGCCTGGGTCAGGCAACTCCGCACCAAGCCACATATGGAAGAAAAAATTGAAATCATGGACCCGTGGCTGTTGGCACGTGATGGTTCACATGGCATTGAAGGGAAAAAGAGACGTACAGCTTATCATCCAGTCAAGGGGGGGGGTAATGTCGTGAATCTATATGACTGGATGACAAGCCACAATTATGACCAACGAATCATTGGAGGAATTCCGCCAAAGATTTAATGGACAAAATCTGCCAAGGATGTTTCAGAGCTATAAGTATTCAACTGCCTTAAGATGAGGCGATATTGGGTTATAACAGGTTGTTATCAGATTGCCTTCAAAATAGGGCGATAAGGCAATGTCAACATTTGACAAAAAATAATATGGATTGCCTCAAATCAGGGAGATAAAGAATTGAAGAACAACAAGCCAAAAATAATGAGAATATGGTGGAACAGATAAACTAAGCGGAAGAGTTGGTACCAACTGAGGTCGCTGTTATATCAGCGAGATGAGAGGATTGACAGGAAGAGGTTTTTTAGATAAAAGGAAGAAGTAAGTAAGAGGGAGCGGACTAGAAGAGATCTGCTGAGATTATTATATTAAAATAAAGAAGTATTTTGGGGAAATTGCTCCCTTTTCATTATAATTGTTTGCTTACTGGTATTCCAAGGAACCAACAATCTCCATATCATTTGGTTCAATTGTTCAGTGGGCGTAACCCTGTGCAAAAAACCCTTCAGCAGATATAGGGAATCGCCGAAATTACAACATTCTTTCTTGCCATTCAACTACCTATCACTTTCAATAATATGGGCAGACTGAACGAGTAAAACAGAGCGTAGAACAGTTCTTATGGTGTTACACCATCATAGATCATTCATATTAGGTTTAACATCTCCCCATGGACCAATTCAGTTATAATAACGCCCAACAAGCATCAATTGGTTTTTACCCCTTCTTTGCCAACTATGGCTTTGATCATGCCTTCAACATGATCCCAGTTGTGGATCCAATGTGAAAGTGGTTGTTGACTTCGCCAAAATGATCAAGAAAACACATCAAGGGGTGAGCACGAAATTTAGATGCGGCCATGCAGGCTTACAAGGAGAACGCTGATGGCAAGAGACGAGTTGGACCAGTGTACAAGGAAGGAGATATCTTTATGCTGGATACTAAAAACATACCAATCAAAAAACCATGCAAAAACTGAGACCAAAGAGTATTAGGCCTTATTGCATTGTCAAAAAGGTGGGCCACGTCTCATACCATCTGGATCTCCCCTCCTCATTTCAAATCTTTTCAGTCTTCCATAAAATCAAGCTTACGTTGTTTGAGGCCCCCTCCAGAGACTCCCAAGGCTTATATTGTGGAGGGGGCGCCAGAGTGGGAAGGGGAGGATATTGTAGCCTCCCGTCAGGTAAGAAGAAGACTCAAGTATCTTTTATCCTGGAAGGGATTTGATGCACCAGAGAACAGTTGGGTCCCAGTGCATGACTGAGTCCATGCTCAAGATCTGATGAAGCATTCCACATACGTTTCCCAGAGGCTGCAGGATCTAAAATTCAAGCAAGCCGTTGCTGCCATGAAGTTGGCCCCTGCCCACAAAATCTTTTCCTTGGTGAATGCCCCTGGAGTGGGGTGACCCCAAAAAAGAGGAGAGGGTAATGTCATGGTTGCATGACCTAATTGAGGGCATCAACAGCAAGGACACGGCTGGTGGCAGGAGGTCCAAAAGGTCAAGTTGTGGGACCTTCCTGACGTAAGGCACATCATAGATCAACGCTGGGTGCAGGCCAGATATGCCAAGGTTGGTTCATGTGAAGTGCAGAACGCCCATCCCATGTTACGGCTTTAGCATTAAAACAAAAGAGTTATTATTTAAATGATGATAGCTCAATTAAGTTACTTGGTGAACGGGTGTTTGGATCCCAGTCAATTTATGAAATTTCCAACTCTGGTCAGCCTTGACTTTAATCAATCACTCAAGTTTGGTTAGTTATGAAGTATAATATCCTGTTATATGGAAGCGTGCACTTATTGGTGCACCTAGTCTTAGTACCACTTTCACCTATAGATAATACCCCCACTTAAGTTTAAATGTGATACTTTGATACCAACCTTCCTCATTGGTTGTCTTTCCTTTAATAAAACCCCTTATTAGTGTTATGTTTTTTCTTATATTAAATTTGATGAACCTGTGTACGGACCTCTTCAAGGAGGTCATGCATAACGTTAGCCATGTTATTTGTTCAAACTTCACCCTCTCATCTGGTGCACAGCTGGTCCGCTTTAGTCCCCTCCATACCGAAGCATCCTTGCACTCCTGCTCAGAACACCATTTGGATATGGACTCTTTGGGGTCCACCCAAGTCTTGCTGTTTGTATGATTTCTATTTCTATACACCACACTGAACACCCTCTTCTTATGTTATGTTGGCCCCTGCACCCTCTACGGGGCTATATTAATTAATGTACTGAAAAAGAGTTCCCTGGCGTTGAGGTTACGCACTGTGCACCACCTCGCCAGGAAATGAAGAGTTATAGACACTCTATTGACACCTTGTTTGCTGATAACGCCAAGAAAGAGTTTAGTCAAGGTCTCCATTGATATTGTGTTGGGCCAACATATTAAAGATTTGGTTACGTTTGTCAACAAAAATACCACCAGCAGGGGATGATTAGTACCAATGAGCCATTGATGCTACACTAGGTATCACTAAAAGAGGTTTTCCACTGTGAGGAATGTCATGTCCTCTTAGAAGGTTGCTTGACGTTTAATCTATGTGGAACAGAACCCTTTAAATTAATTCAGCTTAAGTTAATCTAGCCAGAGCTGACTAGAGTACTATATCCTAACTCATAGGGTTCTCATTAATGTGGATTCCTGTTAACTAAGCTGCACTTGAGAACAGCAGGATAGCTGCATAATATCATAGTAGGCATGAAAACGAGTCCCTTGAGCTTAGGGAATTTACATAATAAAAGCTATTAGCCAATTATAATGGAGACACTGGGAATTAGCCGAGTGATTAACAAGGGACCTATTGCCAATTAAATTATGACAGCATGGGGGCGAAGTAGTAAATAATATAATAATATAATATAGTGATATAAAAATCAGGGCTGAGGGCCTAGGTAATAATAAATTAGGGAATTGAGAGTTGCACTTACAGGGAATGAGATTTGATCTTTTTTAGTAATAGTGGTGCTAACCCAAGAGGGGGGTCCTCCACGCATCTTTATTTTCAGGGTGCTAAACAAAGGGATGGATAGATAATTCCTAGCATGGTGCCTGGCGTTAGCTTAAGTATCCATTCTGGAAGGGTAAGAGGGGGTGGGGAGATTTTCATCTAGCGCCAGCTTCAGGAGATTGAAGAAGGCAGATAAAAGGGGGTGGGAGCATCAGAAGTGTTCAGCAGAAGAAATAAGAGATGAGGGTTCTCTTCGTCAATGAGGTCAGTGATGTGCATCACTTTGACATATTGGGGGAGTTGAGATTTAGAAAAGGTAATTAGGTTGGGCACACAAATGAAGGATTAAATTCATTGGCGGGTTTAAGGGTAGTAGTGATTTTAGAGCGAGGACCTTGCCACGTCCACGCATTCGCCACCAGCTGCTAAAGATAGTTCTAGGGTATTTAATTTGGCATCCTTGAAGAAATCTATAAGGAAGTTAGGAATATGGGGAAGCACTCACAGTGTGGCTTAATCACTGTGTGGAGGGCTTTGTGGAGGAGGTAGTTGGTGGGGGCAGCAGCTGCTTTGACAGCTTTTTAATAGGTTAATTGTAAATTGGGACACCATTTCAAGGACGAAAATGGCGGCAGGGAGTAGAACAGGGGGTTTGGAGAATGATTCTGACCAGTCAAAGTTGTTATTAATTCTTTAGGGGCAATCTGCGTCATCTATCCATCTGAGAGCCTCAAAAGGATTTGACACAATCAGAGCTGAGCTAGCGACAGGGTGGGTGCGATGGCAGCTGCTGATTGTCTATGAACAGTGGACCATGGTAATTACGCCGTGCATGAGCTGTCATCTTCTCAGGAGTGGGTCAGGCGGTTGGAACTTGGCTGGGCGGAGCAATGGGAGCAACACCCACTTCAGTTGAAGGTGGGGTAGGGAGGATCAATTCCAAGCAAAAAAATTAGTATTGTTAGAAATGGGGCTTACACCAGAGGGAGGAGTGGCAGAGGCAGCTTTGACAGAAAGCTCCAGGCACTATCACCTTGAATGGTTGAGAGTGAAGCACACAGGGCAAATGGTGCAGCCATTTTTGATGCGTGCCAAGAAGGGATGATCAGGGGCAGATCTGATCACGGCGTGGGGGTATCATGAGGCGGGGTTCATGACAGAAGAGGCAGATAATCACAAATGCGTGAGACCCAGCAAGAAGATTGGTGCCATTTGGCACCACAAACTGCATCATGGAGTCAGCGCCATAGGCAGCTGATCGCTCCGTGAGCTCATGGTAGAGGCGTTTGGGGGAGAGGTAGGAGGGGAAGCTGGCAAACTGGACCACCAGTGTGGCCTCATCTAGAAAGTAAGTTCTAACCATAGGTAATTGCATATTTTTGTATGTTAATGGCAGCTCTCAGGCAGACAGCAAGTTAGAATTAGACTAGCCTGCCAGCCCAGATGCCAGAGCACCTGAATGGCAAACCAGAATGCCAAAGGAACTGCTGCTGGTACAACAGATATGATACTAGAAAGGAGTCTCACCAAAAACTTCTGGTGAGACATAATCTTATACAGCACATAAAAAAATACCAGATGAATATGACCGTTACCCTGAGGGATGTGTGAGTGTTGGCGGAAAAGGCAGTTTATTTTTCAACATAAAAATTTTAATTTAGAGAAGGCTTTAAATGTAAAAAAATAAAGAAAAAAAATTGACCAGCAATTTTCTCAGTGCAATGCAACTGATTAAATAGTGGTCAATTGATGCAGGAACAAGCAGGGATTGGGTCCCTCAAGTTTGACCTAACCGGTGAATTATTTTGGGATGGAGGCAGATAAGCTCAATAGGAACTGACATTGAAGGATTCAGTGGTAAGCCGAGTGCTGTCAGTTCAACCTCAAACGCTTGAACTGAGGCTCAACTGCATTTCCAATGGTTAGCGTGACAGCATCTGGCCCAATGAGCAGCAGGAATCCCCCAGGGCCACCCCACATAGGGGTGGTCCCAATTGGTTTGGAACGGGTTCAGGATGCCCAACCCGCCCACGCTCAGTCGCTGGACCATTTTTTTGGTCAAAAGCATTGCATCGGCTGCAACTTCTGATTTGCCAGAAGCAAGGTTTGAACTATCCTCGATGTTATCTGATGCTACTACCTGCACATTGGGGATCATCCCTGAAGATTTTTGAGAGGGGGTTAATTTTGACAATTGCACTGCTGGGTGAATCAAAACCATTGGCAATCACAGCTGAAAACTCAATCTTCATCCCTCTTTGGCTATGCGGATTCCAATAGTCAGGCTTATTTCCATTGGTTTCAGAGTGATAAACTTTAATTTGGCGATCTCAGCACAGATTTCCATAACTTGTCTAATAAGTTTAGTTGTGGTTAGTGAAGGTATTGGGGGAGGAGTCCAGAGAGGGAAGGCCATTACCCAATGCTCATCTACCATGTGAGCGAGGTCGCCCTGGGTGATGAGGGGCATGGCCACCCTCTTCAGACCCTTTTTGCTCGTAAATGGGAAGAGCAACTGATCTATGCACAGGGGACGTTCCCCTGGAATTACATCACCCTTTCCTTTTTCCAAAGGAAGGCACCACCACTGGGGAACTGCATTAGGGCCACATTTTTGTGCGCCTTGGGTAGTTTGATCGCCATTACTGTTGCAAATTTTTTTGGGGGGGGGATGGGGGGCATTGGGTTGGGATTCATGAAACGCTTCAACTAGTTCCATGCAGTGAGTGCAATCATGAGATTTAATCCAACCGTTCTCATAAGCCGGATACCCTTTCCAGGCCACAAGATAATAAATGGACTGATGGGACTTATGGGATGCTAGGATTTTTCCTCTTCGGCTTCCTCCACATTTTCAATTATTATCAGATCAGGATCCTGGGAACAGTACCCTTAAAAGGTGACAACTGGGAAACGTGGAATACGGGGTGCTGTTTCCAATGGGCTGAAAGTTTTAACTTGAACGCACCATTGTCCAAGCCTTCATCCACCAAGTGGGGACCCAAACGCTTACTCGAAAACTTGTGGGAGGTACTTGCATTCTCAGATGTGTATCGAGCATAACATAAGAACTCACTGTTATGTCATGACCCAGGAGTCACTTTCAAACCGCAAACTGCTTGTAGTCTTCAATAGCTTTGGTGAGGTGTTCCCGCACTAAGGATTGAGTAGACCTAATATGTTCAGCATAATCCACGGCAGCTTGGACCTTGGGATGCAAGCAGGGTTTGACCAAAAAGGAAGGGTTATATCCTAGCATTGCTTTGTAAGGGGAAAACCCTGTGGAAGCATGGGTCCTGTTGTTGTAGGAGAATCAGGTGAGGGAAAGGTCGTTACATAGGTGTCCTGTGCAGCTGCAGCATAGCAACGCAGATACTGTTCAAGGTCTTGGTTAACTCGCTCAGTCTGCCCATCAGACTGGGGATGATATGCCACGGAGTGACAGGGGGATATTTTTAAAATGGATAATAGTTCACTTCAGAACCACGCTGTGAAGTGTGAACCACAGTCGCTGATGGTCTCCTATGGGAGATCAAACATTGAAAACACATGGCATATAAAGAGATGGGTGGTTTCCTCCAACGTTTTCATGGAAGCACAGGGAATAAATGGAGAAAATTTAGTGAAATGATCCACCACCACCATCACTGCTGTAAACCCATTAGAGCAGGGGAGTTCATGACAAAATCCATGGACACTGATGTCCATGGATCCTCCGCCTGTTGTAAGGGGTGTAGAAGCCCATTTTGACCAGAACTGTCTAACTTAGCCCAAGCACAAGTAATGCAATCAGCGAACCAGGCTGAAACTTCTTTAGTTAAACCTGCCCAATTATAGGTCCACTTGATCAAGTCAATGCATTTCTTATTGCCCAGATGGCCACTAGTGAGGGTGTTGTGATGCGTGTGAAATACCTCAAATATGAAGAGAGGGGAACCCAAATTTACGACCTGAAATAAATGAGGCCCTCCACCAAAGAGTACAGAGAGTGGTTATGATTTTGGGGGGACAATTGCTCAAATAAGTCCACCCCTTTAGGGCAGGTCATTTGGCCAGCTAAGACCTTAGCAACAAGTGGACCATCAGGAGCAAGGGCGGCGAGGGAGACAATGGGGGAAACAATCAACAAAATATGAGCAGCGGGAATCAAAGTAATCATATCTGCTTTCTCTGAATCCATGGGACAGTGGGCGGGGTTGCAGGCTGAGAAAATTGGGAAGTATGTTAAGTGCACCTTTTACAAGTTCATATTTGAAATTGAAACTGCACAAGTCCTGATAGGTTTGGGCTTGCCATTGCGCTAACTTTTGGGGTTTACAGAAATACAAGAGAGCTTGGTGATCCATGCAAACAGTTAACTCATGCTGGGCATCATGTAACAGGTACTGCCAATGAGTCAATGCCCATTCTATGGCTGCCAACTCCTTATCATAGATGGCCCAGGATTTCTCCATAGATGTAAATTTTGGGAAAAGTAGGTGACCAGATGTTCCAAGCCCTCGTGCTCTTGGAGAAGCACTGCCCCACTGCCACTGAGGAGGCATTGCATGCGACGATATATGGCTTGTCAGGATCCACATGTTTCAGGATGGGAGTAGGTAAAAACACTTCTTTGATTGACTTAAACGCCTGCTGGCATTCTGGAATCCAATAAAATGGTATGTTCTTGCTGGTGAGGGGTGAAGCGGGCCGCCAACTGGGAAAGAGCCGGGTAAATTTTTTTAAGAAAATAATGGTTCCAAAGAAACTCAGTAATTGTTTCTGGGTTGTCAGAGTAGGCCATTCACGGATAGCGTCCATTTATTGGGGGAATTATGTAGTCATCCTTAAGGATGAGGTTCCCAAGGAAGTTAACTTTATCTTTGTAAAACTCGCATTTTGAAGGCTTGACAAACAACCCCGCCTTGTGCAAGGCAGCCAAGACTGCTTCCAAGTCAATAGCGTGTTGTTTTTTGAGTCAAGGAGTGAACCAGAATGTCATTGAGATATGCATACCGCTCAAGTGAACTGGAGATCGCCCAGTACACTGTCAATCATTCGTTGAAACGTAGCAGGAGCATTATTCAGCCCAAAGGGCATTATGCAGAAGTGGAAAATGCCTTGCTTCATCTGGATCGCTGTTAACTATTCTTGCCCTTCCATTACTCAAATCTGGTTGAAGGCATTGATGAGATCCAGCTTAGAGAACACACGAGATTTGGCGATTGTCTGGCTAATTGTCTGCTCCAGAGGCAGGGGGAGGGATTGTGAACTGTAACTTTGTTTAAATGTCTATAATCCAAACAGGGATGGAGGAAACTATCAGCTTTTTTAGCGAAGATGATGGGAGACGTGACTGGCGATGTCTCCTTAAAAAATTAACCTTTTTTAGTATATCATCCAACTAAGTGTTAAGTGCAACCTCCTCCTCCGCTGTATGAAATTACAATGGATAGTTGATATTCACCAACTGCACCATTGTACAAAATCCCAGGTAGAATTTAGTATTAGGAGGCAGATGATCTGCCTTTTTGGAATTAAAGACACATTGATAGTGCATTAAACTTTTGGGAAAATCGGACGGTAGGCCCACAGGAGAGTTGAGGGAAGTGATGGAGCTACGGCCTTGGGTTTTCTTGAGAGTATTAACTAAGGGAATTTTCCTTCCATTTAATTAATGGCAAATGACAACATATTTGACTCATGATGAATCTTTACATGTTGCCAGCGCCACCATCCAACTCCTAGAATAACCGGGAACACCAAGTTTGGCATTGCTGAGAACAGATTTCAGAAGCTAAACTGGTGTACTGAGAATGAAACTAGCCGGCGAACTAAGTATGAGGTCTGGTAGGCTGAAGAAACAACAATCACCAAAGGACCTACATCCAGGTCAAGTTCCAATTGTTGGGCTAGTTTAACACTCATAAAATTGCCTGCAGCTCCGGTATCCATCAAAGCCTCAAAGGAGACATGGTGGAACTCAACATTAATCTTCATGGGGAGTAAGATGTAAGCGAAGTTCTCTTTATTCGTATTTGTGGTTGAATCCAGAAATACTGAAGAGATGGTAGTGGAGTCAGAGGAGACTGCTAGGTTCATAGGGGGAGTAACCTCATCACTAGTCAGATTGTCAGAATCTACTGACCTGGGCACAATAGCCGCTTGACTATGGGGTTAATATTGGACATTTTGAGTGGGACTTGGCTATTATGGACAGAAAATAGTTTCTTCCAAACCTAGTTCAGCTAAAAAGAATGGACCAATGCTACGCCAATATCTACAAGAAAGGTGAAGATGGTTAGGAATAATGTTTGGTCAATTATGTCAGGCAAACAGCAAGTTAGAATTAGACTGACCTGCCAGCCTAGGTGCCAGAGCACCCAAAACGGCAAACCAGAATGCCAAAGGCACTAATGATGGTATGACAGATAGAAACTTAAGAGGAGTTTCACCAATAACTGCTAGTGAGCCAGAACCTCATACAGACACATAACAAGATACCAGACAAATATGGCCCTTAACCCCAAGGGGTGAGAGAGTGATGGCAGAAAGGGCGGTTTATTTTCCAACATAAAAAATAAAATTTAGGGAAAGTGTTTTTTAATGGAAATTAAAGAAAGAAAATCGACCAACGATTTTCTCAATGTGATGCAACTGATTAAATAGTGGTTGATTGATGTGGGGGCAAGCAGGAATCAGGTCCCTCAAGTTCGACCTAAACAGCGAATTATTCAGGGATGGGAGCAGATAAGCTCATTAGGAACTGACATCAAAGGATTCAGTGGCAGGCTGAGTCACTGTTGGTTCAATCTCAAATGTCTGAACTGTGGCTCATTTGCATTTATGATGGTTAGTGTGACAGCATCTAGCCCGATGAGCAGCGGGAATCCCCCAAGGCCACCAAACGTAGGGGCAGTCCCAATTGGTTGGGAATGGATTCAGGATGCCCAACCCGCCCATGCCCAGTAACTGGGCTATTCGTTTAGTAAAAAGCGTTGCATCAGCTGAAACTCCCAATTTGCCAGAAGGGAGCTTCAGACTATCTTCAATGGTGTCCAATGCTACTACCTGCATGTCAGGGATCATCCTAACGGTTTTGAGAGGGGGTTAATTTTAATGATCACACTGCTGGGTGAATCAAAACTGTCAGCGATTCCATCCAATAATTCAATCTTCATCCCTATTTGGCTATGCAGATTCTATTTTCAGGCTTAATTTCCATCAGTTTCAGAGTGATTGACTTTAATTCAGCAATCTCAAAACAGATTTCTGTAATCTTTCTAATGAGTTGGGCCATGGTGAACGAATGTACTGGGGGAGGGGTCCAGAGAGGGAAGGCCATTACCTAATGCTTGTCTACCATGTAGGCGAGGTCGCCCTGGGTATGAGGGGCATGGCCACCCTCTTTGGACCCTTTTACTTGAAAATGGGAAGAGCGACCGATCTATGCACAGGGGACGTTCCCATGGACTTACATAAGGCCAGTCAGTTAATATCAACTGTTGTTTTTGCCTTGGTCCTATTCTTCAAGGTCATATCGAATGCTTGTAATTGCATCATGATCAGGAAATTTAACAATTGGATCAGGTACTGCTTGGCACTAATCCCCAATGTTGGTTCCACTGCAAATATGGAATCAGTGGCAATGTGGCCTACCTTCTGTATTATAGCTCAAATGGCATTTTACCATTGCCGTTGATGACTTATATTATATGTGAACATCACCAAACTAAGGTACGTTCTCATGCAGAAGTTCTCCATGCAACCAGCTTTTTCAGCTTCACAGCCAGCGTTCCATTGACCCGTTCTACCAGTCAAATCGTCTCTGGCCAGTAAGGTACTGACATGACTCCTTGGGTCCCCATTATTTCATTCAATCTCAGAATCACATGAGATGTAAATTTGGTTCCATTGTCACTCAACAAGTCTTGCAGGCATCCATGGAGGTATATTACTTGATCCAGTATAAACCTTGCAGTGCTTTTAGCGTCTACTTTTACCAGTGCCTTCGTTTTGACCCATCTAGTAGGATGGTTTATTGCAACTATGATGTATTTGTTTTCCCCATATTCATAGTTAATGGTCAAATCACGTCAATGTACACCATATGCCAGAAAAATCCAGGGCAGACCAGTTGATATCTGGTCATATTCTTGTGTGGCTTCTGCAACTGGCACTCCACACAACAAGCCAGATAATCTGCTACATCATAGTTGATGGACTATCAGTATTTATACTGGTGAATGTGATTGATAATCTTCTATAGGCCTCCATGCCAAAAACCTTAAACATGGCTTGAACAATAGCCCCTCATCCAACAGCTTTAGAAATAGTAATCGTTTTCCATCAATTATCTTAATAACTTGTCCATTCATGGTCTCAGTGTTTTCCATTGCTTTCTGAAGTTCACCTTGGATTTATCAGGGCTTGTTCCCAATTTCTCCTTTGACCATTCTATGTAATAGCTCATTCACTTGCTGCTATACCACTTGGACCACTGTTAACTTCAATAAGCCATCTGCATTCTGATGAGAAGCTCTAGCTCGGTGGACTATATCATAAATATATGCATGTAGCTTCGATGCTTTTTGTGCCATTCATCCTTCCAGTTTTCTAAAATTGTGCAACTAATGCAACTAGGAGTGGTCTGTCACCACTTAGAAGTGCATTTGATGAATATACATCCAAAGCTGTTTACATGTGTAAATTACCACAAAATTATTCACGCTCAGTAATGGTGTAATTCCTCTCAGCTGCTAAGAGTGTCTGGCTCACATATGATACCAGATGTTTGTTCCTGAGTTCATCCACTTGGATCAGTATGACTCCAACCACAGTTAATGAAGCATCAGTTTATAATATAAATTCTCAATCAAGATTCAGATAATTCAATATCGGAGAATCTACCAAATATAAGCATGATTTATCAAAAGAACTTTGGGCCTCTTCATTCCAAACGATCAATTTTTTTAATTCTTCAGCAAATGAAAGAGAGGCTCAGCAAGTCTTGCAAAATAACGTATGAATTTTTGATAGTATTTGACATTCGTGAGAACACTTGGATACCTTTGACAATTTTGAGAACAGCCATTTTGCTCTATGGTTTTAATTTTCTGGGCTTGCAGCTGCAGTGCACTAGAGTTGATAATGGATTTCTGATATTTCAACTCTTTCTTGAAGAATTGGCACTTCCTTGGTTTAATCTTCAGGTTAGCCGCGGCCAGCCTCTTAAAGACTTTTTCCAAGTGGTGTAAATGGTCAGTAAATGTTCTACTGAACACATTTATACTGTCAAAGTACACCAGGATGCATGAAAGCTTCAGGTCATTCAATATGGCGTCCATGGCCCTCTGGAATTTCGCAGGCACATGTATAGACCTTGGGGCATCCTTGCCAGTTGATACAGAACTTTTACAGAATAATCACACATATCTCCTGGTCTTCCGTTGGCAAAACGATTTCCCAATATCCTGATATCAGATCCATCATGAATTAATACTTTGTTTCTACCAATTGATCCAATTCATCATCAATTTGTGGTAGTGTATACTAGTCTTTCTTTGTTATCTAATTCTTTTTCAATAATCAATCACAACTTGATTTGAGCCATTCTTCTTCTTCTAAATCAGGATAGTGCTTAACCAGAGACTTGACAATGGAACAAGAAGCCCATGCTGCACTAATTTAATGATATCTTCTTCCACTACTGCCTTAGCCACCTTAAACCATCAAATCAGCCTTATCCTTACTGGTAAATTTTCCCAAATGTTGACTTTGTGGATTAAATTCCTTGTGCATCCTAAATCGTGGTTGTCCTGGGAGAATATTTCCTGATACTTGTCAAATAATTCAAGCACCTCCTCCTGCTGTCTGTCTGTCTGTCATATTAGCGAGTTGCTCTCAATAGTCCAATAGATTAATACTTCTGCTCTCCCTCCTAGTAATCCCACTCATCAAGGGTCTTAATATTGTGGAATTTCCTCAGTTCAGCCATTGTGATTTGATGAAAAATGAAATGATTTGATTCTTCTAAATCTTCATTGGTCTTTCACTCAAATTCTCCAGGAGAACTTGAATTTCTTTATGGCCCTACATAAATATTCCAGGAGCTACCTAAGTCTCTACTCTGGACTTCTCCCAGGGGCTTCCAACTTCTCCATACAGCAGCTCAGGTAATTCCAATGTAAATCCAATATTGACTATGATCGGAGATCCTAGCATTATGGTTGTTGGAGATACAACTAAGATAACTGGAATTACTCCAGATCAAGATTGATATCTTGGTTTAATGAAACTTTAAAATCCATGACAGGTATTTCTGATTCTCAATTTGACTGAAGAAAGACCCTTCAGAGTTATCAGC
Source organism: Massospora cicadina (assembly GCA_022478985.1). Taxonomy (NCBI): domain Eukaryota; kingdom Fungi; phylum Entomophthoromycota; class Entomophthoromycetes; order Entomophthorales; family Entomophthoraceae; genus Massospora; species Massospora cicadina. Next base: position 58,287 of record JAKSZP010013567.1, on the reverse strand, counting down.
CTCTTATAACAGGTGAGGATAAGCAATATGAAGAAGCTCAAAAATCTGAGATGACCAAGCAATCTGAAATGACCAAGCAATCTGAAATGACCAAGCATCACAAAGGGTCTAAGCCCTCACCAAGAAGGTCGATTGCAACTAACAAGAACTCTATAAGATCTGACCATCATGAGTATATTAATGACAAATATAATCAACAATATCGGTCATCTGTTAGAAAAGATCTTACCTCAAGTGATGCACGGAAATCCTCACAAAGAACAATTAAATTATCCCTATAAATATCTCTGATTTTTAATTAATAAAGTATCTCAATTCTTGTCTCACGTAGCCTGATTTTAGTCTATTTTCATACAGGATTCTGTATGTCCGATTTTATCAACTATAGCAACAGAACTAATAACTTCATTACAATTGTGTCTTTCTTCACCTGAGCCAAGAGACTAATAATTTCGTAGCCTTTGTAGCACCTATTTTCATAATTTCTTATGAGATTCGAATACTGGTGCTCCCTGCCAGGTCTTCTCCCAAGGCTACTTGGTGAAAACATACTTTCACAACAATGAATACGTCTAGTGAAGAGATCCCCTCTTCTGAGGAATATTTGAGTATCACCTGATTGGTACACTCTAACTGGCAAGATTTGCCTTCCATTAATATCAATAATCTACAATTTCAAGCTTCAATGGAATTGCCCATTGAGGGCCCTGACCAGTCTAATTATTAGATTCAAACTGCAAACGTTTAAGAAACCGTCAAAAGCTTCATCAGGGGAGCTATTCAGCCTGGTGCTCGCCCTAATCATGACCAAACATCTAAAGTTGCTGACGACATGATGAACTTATATAAGCACGTGGTGTTACAGCCTACAGAAGTTGGTTTGGCTAGAACTGAGCAGTATATCCAACATTACGTACATCCTGCTATTCACCATGTAATCCAGATTTTGGGGTTGCATCATCTCAAAATCCAGCACCAGTTGACTCTAGCGCAACAATTTAACTCCCAACTATCTTAACTTTATGAAATGGCATTCAACTTTGGAAGGTACAATTGAGAGGCCATTCTCGATAATAGAAGAGAAATCAACAATATTCATAACCAGTTGGTAAAAATCAATAATGGAGTTGTGGGATATATCGGCAAAGAATTATCTCATCAAGTTAGCGATGCCACTAACCCTATTCACCACCGGATTACCTCCCTGGAGGAGGAGATTATGAGACAACTGGATCAGCTGTGGGCTAAACATGAGAAGAGCTTGGGGGAGCTTAATGGGCTAACCCAACATCATGTCCAAGTGGTGGGTAATATTATAGAAGGAGAACCCAGCCCTGTTGGTCCTCCTGGACCTCTGGGACCACCTAGCTCCTCATTGGTAACCCCAGGACCTCCTGGTGAGCGTGGTCCCCCTGGTCCAATGGGTCAACAAGGCCCGCTGGGACCAGCAGGTAGAGATGGGTCACAAGGACCACCGGGACCTCCTGGTCCCCCTGGATCCTCGCTTCTAACATCTGATTCTGAACCTTCGATGCTCCTAGTATCTCAAGTACAAGCATTAGAAACACAAATCTGAGCCCTAGCTCAAGGGTGTTTCTTATCCTTGGAAGGTCTTCCAACCAATCCAGAATATTCCTTAATCAACTTACTGGATGGCTTTGAGAATGCACATCATCTAAGCGATGCAAATCAAACTACACAAGGAACCCAGTTTGCTTCATTGACAGTGTCCATTGAGTGGTTGAAAGCCAAATGTGAAGTACTCGAGGCCAAGCAAACTGAGATGTATACTGAGATTTCCAACTTAAACTGAGCCCCTACAAATGACCAACTTAACCAATGGGTTCAAAATTTACAAGATGACTTAAACCACTTGAGAAAACAAGTTGACCAAGTTCCCCCACATGCCCATTTTACAGAAACTGAACCCTCTGAGGCTAAACTGGTTGCAGTATTGGGCATACACGTCTTGAACACTGAAGCCACCCCTTTCAAACTAACCTTCAAGAATAAGTTTGAACTGGGTGAAGGTAGAATCATATTTTTCTTTTCGTTTATGAACGCACAATAAATGGAGCTAGTGACCAACAGAAGGTATGCCATATCACTTATTGCCTAAGCTGGTTCGCTCAAGAGATCATGGTTTCTCATCTTAAGGTTTGCACTACGTGGGCTCAAGTGAAAACCGCCCTCATTAAGGAATTTGAGAGTAAGAAAAATCCTTTCAACCAAAAGCAAGCCTTTATGAATATTAAAATCAAAGGAGGAGAGTCTATCCAGGATTTTCTAAATAATTCTATCATGAGGCCCAGAAACTTGCTACTTGCGACCAATTTACCGTTGATGATGCTATATCAGCTGTAATGAGAGTGTTCTGTTCTCGAACTCAGTTACTATTACATTTGAAGTCACTTAAACGAAATTTCAGCTCCATTATCGACTTCAAAGAAGTGCATATGGAGATTTCTTGTGGGGTGGTACATACGACCTCCTCTAGTAACCCTCATTCTCACATCCATGTGATGCTACTAAACCCAAATCCAAAGTGAAGAAGGAGCCGTGCACTTATTGTGGCCTTGTGGGCCATGTGGTATCTCAATGTTGGAAAAAACAAGCGGAGGAATCAAAAAAGATGAGTCAGCATAGGGCATGAGGCTCCCTGGGTTAACCTACTTCAGGTGCCTCAGTTGAAACCTTTTGATTCTTTTACAAATTGTTATGTGGTATCCACTCCTGATGAGCTTGATATCCCTGATGAATTAGCCAACAAAGACACTATTTCTGCTTAGCTTCCTCTTTTTCTTCTAATTCCATTCAATCGATAAATCCCTCAGTGTTTTAAATCCCAAACTTTGGCACTGATGTAACCCAGGTGGAAGTCATCATGCATAAGGTGAAAGTTTTGGCTATCATTGATACAGAATCGCCCATCAATGTAATCTCATCAAAACTTATGAAGAAAATCAAATTGGCGCCGGACTTAAACCATTCCCAAGACTACAAAACTGCTGGACCTTCCTACACTAAATCTATAGGAGCCTATTCCTCTCTTTTGATGCAATTAGGAAAGTTGGTTATGTTGGCCCCTGCATGGTATTAAATAACAACTGCTATGATCTGCTCTTAGGAACTAAGTTTCTCACCAATTTTGATGTGATAATCAGTCTTAAGGACAAATACTTTTATTTAATTGAGTACCAAGTACCTTTAATCTCACGTTATGTTATCAATAGCAAAGGCAAACTCAAACGACGTGTTTGCTTACTGGAATAACCCACTTATATCTCAAGTACTGAATACTGAATCCTGGGTTCAAGGACTATACTTCCACCTCCTTCAGCTTGTGCCTCTGAGGGAATGCCTTTATATTCTAACTCTCCAATTACCGTTCCCCAAAAGCTCAAGTCATAAACAATACGGGACTACAAGTATTTTTACCCCCTGATCATGTATTAAAGATTTTTTGAAATCAAAATTCTTTCTCATTTGGAGGATTTACCTTGCGCTGGTATCCTTTATCCTGCCTATGATGGAACTTTTTTAGTTCTACTAGCTAATTTTACCTCTCGACCTATGCAATTGAACCGTAATAATCCCATTGGCTATGTGTGGCCTACTCCTGTGAGTGACATATTATCCATCTCGGGATGTGGAAATTTACACGAATATGAGCTGGAAGATCCCCCTATCATTGCTAAAATTGACGTCAATTTTGGGGATTCACTTACTTCAGAACAACAGCTTGAAGCTGAGGCCCTGATTAAAGAATATGCGGATATCTTTGCCCAAGGTCTTGGAGATTTTGGCCTAATGAAAGAGGTACAGCATCAGGTGAAAACTGGCAATACTCCCCCTATTTGAGCTCAATCATATCGCAAATCCAAAGTCAAGGAGGCTCAGGTCTCAGTGGAAATGAAACAGCCCCTTGATGCCGGGCTACTTTTGCCTTCTAAGAGTCCATGGGCTTCCCCTCTAAAACTCATCCAAAAAAAGGATGGGGGGCATAGAGTGGTTATGGACTATCATTGACTCAATGCTGTTACTCAAAAGGATTCTTATCCTTTACCTCGCATAGATGATTCATTGATATTATTATCTGGATCACAATACTTCTTAGCAATGGACCTTGCGAGTGGTTATTAAAAATTGATCTTGCCCCAGAAGATTGTCAAAAATGTGCTCTAATTTCTAGTGAGGTGCTATTTGAGCCAACTCATATGCCACAGGGGCTTTGAAATGCCCCTGCTACTTTTCAACGAGCATGGATGGCTTGTTTGGATATTTGAAACTTTCTTGTGTTTTAGTTTACCTAGATGATGTTACTGTTTTTTCACGCACTTTAATGAGCATTTGGCTCATTTGAAGGAAGTTTTTGGCCACCTGCGACATGCCTCACTTAATCTTAAACCATCCAAGTGTGCTTTTTAAAACTGTGATGGAATTTTTGGGACATAAAGTTAATCATGAGGGTATTTTACCCTTATCTAATAAGATACAAGCTATTTTGGACATGACTGTTCTTAAAAGCTTATGCAATATCCAAGTGTTTTAGGGATGGTTGGTTATTACTGACAATTCATTCCACATTTTTCGGAAATTGCAGAACTTTTAGTTTACCTTTTGAACAAGGAAGTCCTTTTTGTATGGGAAGAATCACAGCAACAATCCTTTGATCTGTTGCACCAAGCCTTAATGAATGCACCAATCTTATCCCATCCTGGCTTTTCCAAAAATTTATACTATTTACCAATGTCAATGATATTGCTATTGGGGCCATTCTGGCTCAACATGATACCAATCTGGTTGATCACCTCATCGCATACTATAGTAAATCCCTTTATAAGGCCAAATGCAATTATAGCATTACCAACAGAGAATACCTTGCTGTGTTGTCCACAATTAAGCATTTCCGCCCTTATCTATATGGCAAGCATTTCACTATTGTAATGGATCACGCTTCCCTGAAGTGGTTGCAACAAATGAAGGATTCTTATGGGAGCTTAGCTAGATAGCTTTTAAAGCTCCAAAATTATGACTTTACTATTCAACATCGCGCTGGAGCTATACATCAAAAATGCTGATGGCCTTTCTCAATTACCTATCTTAACGTTATTCTCTGAAGAGGAAGATCGCATTTATGACCTGATCAGTAGACCTGAGCTCTGGTTCTGTGAATCTAAGGATGTTATCTTGAAGTTACAATCCTTAACCGAAGACACTTAGGTTAAATAAGGTTTATTATATAAAAAGTCAGGATCTAAGTGGTTGCCCTTTATTCGGCCCTCTGCAAGAACTGACAATATTATGGAGGCCACACCAAACTGTAGGTCATAAAGCTGTCACTAAGACGCTATAGTGGTTAAAAAATCATTGTTATTGGGATAACATGCTGGAATCTGTACACAATGTGCTGGAATCTTATCTTAAGTGCCAACAACAACGTGGTGGAAATCCAATGTTCCAACATCAAATTGTGGGACCTTCTGAACCCTTCTCTACTATGAGCATTGATGTGGTAGGTCCTCTCCATATGGCCACCTATGGACATTGATATATTTCTGTTAGCTACCGACCATTTTACTAAATGGATTGAAACTATTTCAGTGTCCACGGTCACCACCAAGGTGATGGCGTACTTTCTTTTCAAGCAAGTTTTCACCAGTCATGGTAGCCCAAAAGTCCTGTTATTGGATAATGGGACCAACTTCATTTCTCAAGTGGTAGCTGAGCTTACCAAACTAATGGGTACTTATCAGTCCTTTATGACCCATTATAATCCTTCTACTAATGGTGCAGTCAAACGAGCAAATGGTACCCTTACAGCCATTCTTTGAAAGATGGCCTCAAATGATCCTAGTAGGTGGAACCTTTACTTACCTAGTGCAATGTTAACCTATAGAGTCTGTTACCTTCGTATTTACCGGAATGTCTCCTTTTAAAGCTTTATATGGTCAAGAACCTATTCTCCCATCAAGATTACAACCTATACTTGATGAGGTTACCCCGCAAACTACTGATTTAGCTATTAGGAGAGTAGCTGATGAAATCATCTGATTACAAGCATTAGCTTCAAGTTCCCTTGCTGCTACCACCTTGAAGGAAGATACCAGAACCAACGCTAGTAGACCTACTTACCAGAATATCAAGTTGGGGATCTTGTAATTTTCTACCACTATAGGTCAGGAGGAAGGATTCACAAATTGGACACCTTATGGGCTGGTTCTTATCATAGTATTTATCATTAGAGTAATGAAAATTCCATTGCCACTATTGATACTGATACTGTTATCAATAGAGTGCATAGTAGGTTTTTTCACAATTATGTGCCCCTAGGCAAGATCTTGAAGGGGGCATTGTTGGAAATACAATTAAGATGACCGGAATTACTCTAGATTGAGATTTGATATCTCAGTCTAATGAAACCGTAAAATCCACGATGGGTATTTTCAATTCTCAATTCAACCAAAGAAAGACCTTTTGGAGTTATCAGCCTCCTATAATGGGTGAGGAAAAACAATCTGAAGAAACTCAGCAATCTGAGATGACCAAGCAATCCAAAATGACCAAGCATTTCGAAGGGTCTAAGCCCTCACTAAGAAGGTCGATCTCATCTAATAAGAGCTCTATCAGATCTGACCATCACAAGTATATTAATGATAATGATAATCAGCAATATTGATCATCTGTTAGGAAAGATCTTATCTTGGGTGAATCACGGAAACATACAGGATTCTGTATTTCCAATTGGAATCAACTATAGCAACAGAACTAATAACTTGGTTGCAATTGTGTTAACTTTGCTAGAGCTATGGAACAAATAATTTCATAGCCTTTTTAGTGCCTGTTTGTCATAATTTCTTACAAAATCCAATAATGGTTCTCAAACTCTTGATCCTCAACGGAATTCCCCAACTTTCCAGTATTTCCATTAATATTTTTCGTTGCTTTTGGCCAACTAATTAGTAACACATTGGAAAATGCCATCATTGTAGATCAGATTGACGAAATTATCCCTCCTGGTCAATGGAACTTAACCATCTTTCTGATAAACCAATATTAACGTATGACCCAATATGGTCAGCGTATTATCCTTGGTTACATCTAACTCCATACTTCCATAGAAACTCCATCCTGAACAGAATATCATAGCTCTGGTTGGCCAAAACTATTGCTGAGGCGGATACCACTAAAGATCCAAATCAGAGTGGCAAATTGCTATATGCTTTATAGGAAATGGTTGTATTTGGCACAGTTATCCCATATTCTTTCTTGTGTTCTAAATCAATAGAGATCCTCATCTTCTTCACCAGCTTGATTGAGACAATATTAATAGGCGCTCCACTGTCAACTATTACCCACACCTGTACTTGATCAAAGTATAGCAATATGTACACACAGAGTATTGTAAAACAGTATAGCTTAGTTTATAGTAGCATTATTTGCCAAATTTAGGGTGTTAATAATTTACGCTGATAGATCAGGAAACGATTCCTTGGTTGTGCTAAGGGGGATAGACAGGTTTGCCTCATCCAATCTGACTTTAATCAATTCTTCTGGATTCTCTGAGGCTCAAATTTTGTCCGCTAGTTGTTGCACATATGACCAAGAAAATATCTTAATCATTTAGGGGTTGATCCCCTTTTCTCCGGATCTGGTTACTGAATTAACAGCGAAATTGACCACTTGTTATATTCAATCCTGCGCACCATAATCAACAAAGAAATTACTAACGTCAAATTTCATCATGCAAGATATTGGGAGAATGGTTTATCCGCAGCTCTAGACTGTTCCCTGTCTAGGCTTTGGGCCCTTTTCCCAACTCCTGTGCAGTCTTGGACTCTTTTGCCTGGACCATATTGATCTTTTCCTTAGGCTTTTTGCATTAAACAGCAAAGTGTCCTTTTCCTTCACATCAAAAACATCATTTTCCTTTCTTATTTTCTTTACTTGAACTCTTCAGGCTTATTTCCAGGCATGGTTTGATTATTGGACATCTTAGCACTCTCGGTCCCCTTTGTAGGATTCAAATTTCATACTGAACTTGGTTTAAACTTCTATTAGGGGCATCAAATGTAGCTCCAAATATCTTCAAATGACCCAACATCTGCGAGTTGCTAATCTCAGTTGTGAACACAGAAGATAACATTTATTGTAAATTGTGATAGGGCTGAAAAGCCGTTTGCAACGCGATATATGCATTAAAAAATGTTCATTATTTTTGCTCCAACCAAAATCTGAGATTCTTGGTAGAAACTATTGGCAAAACTTGCTAAGGATTCGACCTTCTGGAATTGGATTCTAATGAATTCTTGTTTGTACTTCAACATATGCATGTGATTTCCAAATTCTTACATGATAGCCGCCTTGGCCTTCAAGTATGATCATCTGTCCCCCTCTAGATGGGGTAACACTAACTTCTGACAATCAGTGTCCAAACATTTATCACCGTCAAAGCTTTTTGGCGATTGCTGTGCCCAAACATTGTCATGTCAAAATTATTGGAAAAACACAGGATCAATATCCCAATGGAATGTGGGTAATTTTGGCGTAGCTCTAATTTCCTCCAAAGTTTCTCTAGCAACCACTCTTGGTTTGGCTACTCAACTTACTTGAGGAGTGATTTTTGGGAGTCATCTTTTAAATGGCTGTGAATGCAGTCAGAATATTTTGTGGAATAGTTAAATTCCCAAATGGAGTTCTTGGAATCATTTCTTCAGCATTGGTCACCGCATAGGGCTCAAATTCACATTTATGAGTTTTCAACTATTTGACTTGCTTCATCAGCCACTCTATATTCGTTCTGAATGCCCATAATCAAACGCAATCCGCTTCACATTCAGTTTTTAGGAATAAAACTTCTCAAACTAAATCTCCTTTCTTTTTCTTTAATGACCTTACTTTTCCTAGCAACTCATTGCCAAAATTAGAGACATCTTTAACTTCTTCCTCGATCTTGGTAACTCTCTCCCTTAAGGCAGCGAATTCTCAATGATCAGCAGAATTCAAGGCGTTCATGTTGATGGTTGCCAACTTCATCCAGAGTTTGATTAACTCATCCTATGACATAATGTACTAGTGTATCCTACTCAACTACAAACCCCTGTAGTGAGCACCATTTGTTAAAATTTAGGGTGCTCCACTGCTCATTGATGAATGATAACCCCTAATTTAACTGCACAGGTTGGTATGTGCACTCTTCACGTTGTCTGATATAAATGATATTTGATTGATAATAGTTTGAAGACTTTTATCTGTAGTTAAATAAATAACTTGTTTTGGCAACGCTTGACCTGTATTTAGCACCAAAATACTCTTGATGTCTTCAATAGGGGCTTATACCCTTATCCGCCTAACTTGATCCACGCTCAGATCCTAGTTTATGGCCTTTCATCTGGTGACACGAAGTTGGCAGCAATTCCCGTCTAATCTCAGCTTCTCTTTATAAGGATCCTCAATCCTTACTCTTTATCCTTCTAAAGATCCAAATTAAAGAGCACAAGCAATAATTTCCTGAAAGATTAATAGAACTGAAACCAATAGTGGATTCTGCTAAAGTCAAGTCTTTTATTAAAGTTAATTATCAGGGGAATTTATAGAGAGAATTTCAGCGCCCAACCCACAGCTGGCACCTCAGCCATGAAATGGCAGCCGTTGCCATTGGATTTCTCTTTATTGTCCACTAGCAATGGTCTTCCCCATCCTGGTTTGGATTCCTTTGTCAGACATCCTCGAGACATAAACCAGAAAGATTCAAAAATGTGTTCCTAACGTTTCACACTTGATCCCAGCAAACCAAACAGATTTGGTGAGCGAATTGCTTAGGTAATGGGACTTGTTACCCATTATGGCAGGTCGCAAATCAAATGGTCAATTTTATAGTTGCAGGCAGCATCACTCACCTTGCAACTTGCTTCTTAAATTCCCAATCATTATGTGATGAAACCAAACTGATCCCAATAGTACACCTGATAGTTAATCATTAATCAACTATCAGATGCCTTGTTTGTCAGAAACTCTGCCCAACGAGATATTAAGCATTCACTCAGCTCAATACCCAACTGATCTGATTATGGAAATTTACCTAAAATCCCCCAAACTTTATTAACCCAAATTTTGGGGTCAACTGATATCCAAAAGCTTGTCATAGGAAATTATCCCCTCATGATTTATGATTGGCTAAATGGTTGGAAAGGTTGGCAAGAATCCCAACAACTGGTCAAATCTCACCCAACAAAAGGTCTCTGACCTCCTGGCACCCCTTTTAGCTGCCAAAGGCTACTGGACATGGATAAACATAGACTTCATTGTTGAACTTCCTTTGTCCTTGGCTATGACGTAATGATGGTTTTGATTGAATGCTTCACCAAAGTGTCAAATTTAATCCCTTGTAAATCACCATTACATATGTCCAATATCCAGACTCTTCATTGGAACATCTTATGCCTGCATAACATTCCATAAGAGATCATCAGCAACTGTGGATTCCAATTTAAAGCCTGGTTTTAGAAATCTTTTCTTTTTATCTTATGTACCAATCCCTGCCGCTCCACAATTTTCATCCATGGTCATACAAATAGGTGGAATGATGACAAACGTTTATAAAATTCCTTCATAGTACTTAAATGCAAACAGGAAAATTGTTCTCTCAACTACCACTGGCGCAAATCATATATAATAGCCTGACCCACACCTTGGAAAGCACCTCAGTTTTCTGCAAGTATGGCTACAATTCCAGCTTTAACTTAAGTCTACAACAATAGTCAATAGCTGTAGCTGCAAACAAGCATGTAAAAGAGAGTTAAGAAAAATTATCAGGCTGTGAATGAGCGTTTAGCTTACGCTGTGAGAGTCTACAGAGTTTACTCTGCTTGCAAACGCACAAAGGGCTTGGTTATAGGACAGGCGACTCAATTATTTTAACGATAAGGACCTGAATTTGAAACAGCCATGTCACAAATTATGTCCTAAGCTCGTTGGTCCAGTAAATAACATAGAAATGGTCAATACTGTAGTATTAAGTAAAATTACCACCCTACATAAAAGTATTCAACACTCTCCACAAGTGTCTCCTGACACCAAAAGATGGCGCTATGACTTCTCATCCAGATTAGTGAAAGTAGATGGTGAGCGTTGCACTATTATAGTGACTCAAAATTTGCCTCCTGATTACTAAAAATCGTATAGAGTATCTGGTGTTCTGGAATGCTATGATGAAACTGAGAACTGTTGTCATGGAGTGTGCTGAAAATAGTAAGACTGGACTGGAGCTCTGGGTAAGTGACCACCCATAAAATTTACAGAATACCAGTGGTACAGCCATCAATACTGATGTATGAAAAATAAGAGAAGCATCCGTTATGACTAGTCAGAGATTTCCAGATAAAGAAATCATTGCCACTAAAAGATCAACGGATCCAATAAACACAAAAAATAGATTATTTAGTTTTTTTATATATAAACCAAAATGATTTAGGGGAAAAATTAGAGCGATAGTGGTAATTGATGGGGGCTGCTGCTAAATACTTGCAAAATGGGGAACTAAAGCTAAAAGCACTACCTTCAAGAATATTTTGCAATCTAGTTTTTGGCAGATTGTCTATTTAAATGATACCAAATAATGACTTTTGATCTGACCGTCCTAATCAGATTACCATCAAATTTGCTAGTGGAAATATTCATTCTACCACGTATGCGCTTGATGGAATGACAATAATGCCTCTGGTTGACTGGAGGTTGCGCCGATGGCCAGGCCATATATTGCTGGCTCCATTGAGTTGGAAAGGGATTGGACACGCCTTTAACTGTAGGGGATGGGCTCATTTGGGAGCTTCTGAGGAAACCTGGAGGATGGAATCCTTTTACCCAAAAACTAACTTTGTCTGCTTATTTTGGTCGAATGTGACTTGACCTCATTGGCAGAACTTGAACCTATGATTACCCCCTTCAGAAGATGCGCACCAATTGCCTTCCACATACGCAAACTTACCCTCCTCCACCTCCTGGCTTATTTTATTAAATTTTCCCACCAATTATTTGGTGGCGAGCAGGGGCGGACAAGCACAATTCACAGCAGTACATTATTGCCCATCTCTTGTCCACCACATGGGCTAGATCACCTAGGGCAACGAGAGGGATGCCACCAGCTTTTCCCTTTTTTCAGAACAAGATTTTTATGGGTCTAGCCACAGGGATTGTTCCCCAAGGCTTACAACAACTGAGTGTCTCACAGAGATTGCGCTAATGCCCAAGGTTTGATCCACATTTGTCATGACGGTTCCCAGATGCTGTAGGTCTTATCCCAAACCTCAATAGTAGCCATGAAGATACACTTCACCACTAGAATTTTTCTTGGAAATGTCCCCTCTGGAATATTGGAACCCTATCTACAAGCGGAGGGTGATGTCGCAGCTTGTGACATTTTTCTGGTATATAATGCCCCTCCTATGTTGGTCAGATAAATCTCAGGAACTAAGGCAGGAACCCTTAAAAGATATCAGTGATCTCCAAGGTCATTGATAAAATGTTTTTTCTAGCTCTACCCGTCAATCCTGATACTCATGGTAACAAAACAACTGGATTTGAATAAAATCGGTCAAAAAATCCATTAAATATTAGTTACATGTCACAACCCAGGACAGACTGGGTACATTCTGCCTTGCGCATAAGTACTCAGATACTTTAGACAAAAGTACCAAATAAGAACAGGGGCCAGGCGGGTGATATACAGGGCGCCTGTGGCAAGGGTCAGAATAGTCCAAGAGTCAGGATAATGGCCTCCACAACACTTAGTGTGGCATGTACACCATGCTGATCTTGGTGTTATTGACATAAGGTGAGTTTGGTTGAATTAGCTGCATGGTGAAAAAAGAATTTGGCGGAGCCATTGGAGCCATCTGTACATAGGATGGATCAGCATAGGAGGCATCCATGGCGGATTTAATGTACGTGACAATCAAATTGATTTAAGTCATTTTAAGATTAAATAGGTCTAATTTAAATGGCAAAAGTAGATTAAACTTTATGCCGTTAAATATCAAAAGCCGGTGACTGTGGAGAAACTACTGGGAAGGGTGAGTGATTTTATACCTGCTGATAGAATTGGGGATAAAGATTTAAAATCTAAATTAAAATCCAAATTAAAAATCTCAATTTTGTATTTGATTTTTTTTGGCCAATGACGTTTCAGAGATAGTATTTTGAGAATTCCTAATTTGTGACATTGTGTTTGGGGATGTGGAGCGCCAGTGGAAGTTTGTTTTGGTCCCATGGCTTGGTGGATGAAATTTGAAATGCTATGTGGGCACTAACAGTACAAGGTATCTGAGTTTGGCCAAGAAAAGAAATACATATTTAATTAATAAAATCTTTTCAGCATGGATCAAGTTTTCTGATTGCTTGGTTTTTGTAATTCACTCATAAAATTGAGACCTTTTCTGAAATGTATTTTTTCTTATGAAAGATAGTATATCATAGCCCAAATTATAGGCGTTTTCTAACAAATTTTCTCAAGTTTTGAGACCCATATTATATACAAATCTAGGCTTAAGCATTTTTTCAATGATCAGCCTATGTCTACATTTCTGGATTACTCTACATTACTAACCAAAACCCACACCTTAAGCTATGCCTCGGAGCCCATGGTGTGCCATTTTTACGCGCTCCCTTTAGAACTTACCAGACTTACTCTGTTCTCAGAGCTTCTTTCTACTCAAAATTTGTGTCAGTTTGATGCGCATTTTAAACCAGAAGTTTATTTGGAAACATATTTAGCGATTGGCTAAGGTGTTGTTTGCTGATATTATCCCATTGCCTACTCTTTTGGCTTTTTACTCTGGAGTTTTACCTTCTGCAACCTTTACAACATACTTTCCATTATAAACTCAGGGTATTTAAAAAATATAAGCTGAATCAACCACGATTCAAAAAATGCAACAACAATAAACTGATTAGTGAATGTCCTATTTTTATAACTCTATTCTTTCCTATGTCTGTCTTTTATTACAATAAAAAGGAACTTGTATATGGGGTTTGCTCAACTAGTAGTTTGAACTTAAATATAAAATCATCAATCGCCAGCAAACTTGGACCTCATGGTATCATATACATAATGATCGTATCTTCCATTATCCATCCACCTGATTGGGATTCATCGCTAACTAGATTGTGGTCTTCTGAGATAACGCCTAAAATAGCGTGTTCCAGCGCTTTTAGCCAGTATCAGAAGATTACCCTTTTATAAGCTAGTAGATGTTCTAAAATAAAATCACCCATTAATGGCAGGCCAAACTGTCAAGGTCAGTCTTCAAGATATCATCAATACAAGCGTTACAACGCTTTTAAACTCCCAAACAACCCTGGTTGGTCAGCGTCTCATCCCAAATAATCCAAGTAAGAAATTTAATTAATTGAATATTCATCCTTCAACCAAACCTTACCAACAAAAATTGTCAGTGATTGCGCCCAATTAAATAGTAATTGGAATCAACATCGGATTGTATCCTAACATTAAAACCAAATAATATTAATTAGCAACTATCATCTAACAATAATTGGTGATAAGATAGATATCAAACAATTACAATCTTACTACAAGATAGATAATGTGGTCATGGAAATCCAATACATGGGCTCAGTTGGATTAATTCTAGGATAAAGTGTTTTTGAATAAATTTACTTAATTTAGGGGGTACATCATTAGACTGAAGTTTGATAAATTGAGCTTTCATAACCTCCAATAGCTAGGTGCTTTGACATACAAAAATCAAGCATATTTTTATAGAGAGCAGTCATTTTAATATTGATTCAATCTACCACTGGATCATACCAAATGTCCTAAGAAGAATGGTAAGATTTACTAAAATTATCATCTTTGTAAAACATTATTTTTACCCGTCAGCCTTATAAGGACCTTATTGAAAGCACCAATTGTCAATATTTGTTTATATAATCTGAAGTCTAGTATCTTATTCCTACCAAATTAGCAGTTTAAGTAGCATATAAAAGTTCTCTAAGCTAACAAACTTAAATGGAATAGGTTTACCAATAAACTATTAATAAAAGAGTAAGATATATATAAGATAATTGAATTTAGATTGACTAAAGATAAGAGATACAATTTTTTCCTGTAACAATAACATCATTTACTATGATTTGAATCAAACAGCAATTGTTGATAATCACACGGGAAAGATGAGCGTTTACAAAAATCTATAATGAACTGGGCGAAAACTGTGACAGGAAATGGGAAAATTGGTGCGCCAAAGGGCAAGAAGCGCCCTGAAGGGGACCGAGAACCAATGTCACCAAGAAACCACAAACTGAGCCACCTCCAAAGTTTGTGGAGTTTACCATGAAACACAACTAGTACATGGAAATCTAGTACAACCAACCCCTTTTGAAGGTAGAGAACGGTCTCTGAATCTACCTAGGTGTTGAGTCACTGACTTTGTGGGAGAAAGTGTGCGAGGCACAGACCTCCCTCTTCCCCTTTGTGGTGTACGTGAACATGGAAATGGTCCAATGCAGCTGAGTCAATTTGGGCTTTGAGACCAAAGAAGATGCAGATGCTGCTGCAAAAGTATGCATCAAAGCTGCCCTCCCCGAGGGCAAAAAATTATGCGCACTTTGTGCACCAGATGGAACAAAGCAAACACTTTGTCTATCTCCTTTGACTCACATCCCACCAATCTCCCCATAAGCAAATTGAGGAGGAGCTCTGAGCGGACTTATATACTATGGAGATATTAAACAATTAGAATTACAAAGATTCCAATTGATGCTGAACCTATGCATAGAAAAGGCAATTTCCATAATCCACCTGATCCTCAAGGTGGCCAAGGATCTCACAAGGATCTCTCATGTAGCACAATTTCACCTCCCAGATGGGAATTGTCAGAACCATTCTTTGTCACACCAGAACGTGCACCGCCAATTTGCAACCACTGCACCGCACTAGGGCACAAGGCACATGTATGCCAAGTGAAGGAGGGAATTATGGTATTAGAATTCTATGATGACGCCATGGATGAAAACGATGAAGAATTTGGCAAAATGATAGATGCCAACAACGCATTCCAATGGGGAGAGGATGGGCACTACCTCATCATAGACCCAGTAAAACCCAAAGCATGCAAAATGCTGCAAAAGGCCCGCAAGTGGGAAGCGGCCAAATTGGCAGCACTCATGGCCTCCGCCATCAACCCCAGTAAAATTCAGGAAGACATTGAGGAAATCAGCCGAGCCAACCAATAAAAACATACTGCCCAAGTTGAGGAGGGCATGGAGGAAATTATCCAAGTCACCCAATCAGAGCAATATGCCCAAAAGGAAAATTTTCTCAACAATGCGACCGAATTACCAAATGACATCAATCATCTAAAATCAGCAGAACAATTTGGCTTTACTATGGGCGGAAAAGCGGGAGACAATTCTCCAAAATTGCACCCCAAAACCACAAAAACAAATCAGCGTCCTGAACGAATTCACCAAGGGTCACAAGCGGAAGAATATTCTAAAATTTCAAAAACCTTAATCTTTGTGAGAAATCAACACAAGGTATGGAATCAGAAGTTGCCACAGAATATACTGGTCCTATGACACGATGCGGGACCAGTAACAAGGGCGTTGAATGTGGGCCAGGAGGCCCTCCCAACCACTCCTGAGGCGCTGCGGGAACCTCAGTAACAATAGGGACGCTAAACATCGTGGGAGCTAGGGCTTACATGTCCCAAGCCAAAAAACAAGACTTCCTGTGAAATCCCCCTATAGATATCTTGGCCATCCAAGAACCCACTGTCCACAGGGGGAAGAAGGATCCTGGTCATCCAGGGTCTCACCATCCCTATTAGTATGGACAACACACTGTGGGGTCATCCTCAGAAATAACAAAACTAAAAACTTATAAACTCCTCCTCATATCTGCATGGCCAAATTTTGGTTGCAACAGTCACAAACCAAGAGTAAATGATTTTGATAGCAAGCATCTATGTACCATGCACTGCAGCCAAGAGGAAACAATTCCTCAAAACCATCCTAACACTCGCCCTCCCACCTGATACCATCCTAATGGGTGACTTCAACTGCTGGTATAACTCCAACACAGAATGATGGCCTAATACCAGGGGATACCCACTTGGACACATTGAGTTCTGTGAAATGAAGGCATCCCTAGGCCTACATGACACCCTCCCCCCAGGTCACCACTCATTCCCAACATGACCACCCCAACATATGTAAGGGAACGCTCACATTAATGAGCCACATTGAATTCATCCTCACACTGAAAATACACCACTGGAACATTTCCAAATTTGCAGCAAAAAAATTCAATTTTTCTGCCCACTGACTCATCTTGGTACAGCTCTCACCACCCCAAATTCCCACACAGGCATCAACCTGGAGGAAGCTACACCCGGAAAAACATAAAATTGCCCAACGTATCCGACTGGGTCAAACACAAGGCCACAAACCCAGAATTCACATCCCTGCTCATATTGGATCCCATCAAAACCTGGGAAAATTTCAAAACTGAATTAATATATAAAACTCGTCACATCACCTCGTGCAAGTACACCACTGACACAGCCAAATTAGGTGCACCTTGGCGGAGCTGGACCACCGTGAGCTCAACGTCCCAAATCATGGCTACAGCCCCAATTGGGGAAATAAATGGGCGGAAATATTAGCCCATCTAAACGCTCTCATATTCAAACACCAGCACAGAATCAAGGTATCAAGAAAAGGTAAGCTCATAAAATTAGGCGAAACCTGCTTGACATACTTTTTTGCCAATACAATCCCATGGCAACCAGCCCTCGTGCACACAGGTCTGAAAAGTTGATTGCACCGTGGCAACTGACCCAATGGATGTCAAGGTGGAAGTACACTGCTTTTACACTGAACTATATCGTGACACCCCAATGGACCCCCCAAAAATTAAAAAATTTATACAAACCGCAGGAATACAAAGCACACCGTCAGACTACAAGCTCCTAAATGTAATAACAAAGGAGGAACTATGGGGCATAGTCCGCGGTGCATCTTATAGGAAATGCCTAGTACCAGATGGGATACCCTATGAAAATTATAAAAAATACTTCAAGCAAATCGCCCCCCTCCTTTTAGCATCCATTAACCAATGCCTGCTGGAGACACGTCTCTTACCTGGCGTCCAGGACTTCTATGTAATAACCCTGTACAAAAAGTGTGACAAATTGGACCTGGCCAACTGGCGCCTAATCGCACTTTATAACACAGATAAAATGCTACTTACAAAAATTTTAGCATCCAGATTAGGCACAATAGCCTCCAATATTCTGTCACCCAATCAATTTGGCTTCATACCAGGGCCTCTAATCTGGACCAATATGCACTCAGTTGCCAACATACGACAATCCAAAGTATCTGGAGCCCTAGTATTCCTAGACCAGGAGAAGGCATATGAACGCGTTAGCTGGCCTTACCTGAAGGAATGCCTGAGCGCTTTCAATCTCCCACCCAGATTTATAAACTGGGCGATGCTCCTCACAGAATCAGCATACATGGCTGTATGAGGCCCAGGCTTTCTAACCAACAAGATCACACCACGCAGAGGGCTCAAACAAGGGGACCCCATCAGCCCACTGCTGCATAACTTCAGCTTTGATCCACTTCTTTGCGTTGCTGACTCACGCCTTGTGGGAATAACCGCACAAAGCCTTTCACCAGTCAAGATACTAGCCTTTGAAGATGACTGCGTAACAGTAATAGATAACAATAATGATGCCTGCCAACTGGAACGCACACTAGAGGAAAACTCCATTGTGAGCAACGCATCGCTCAACAAATGGAAAACGGAAATAATCCTTCTAGGCAAGTACACCAACAACTGGGCTACAACACCCAAACCTCAAAGCCCCCCATGTAGGAACAACCCACTCATCCTACCCTTTTCATCACATCCTACAACCAACCCTGTCCTCCACCTTGTGGTATGGATGTAGACAGGAGGGTACACCAAAGAAACAATGTAAAACAACCTACTACAGCGGATGATTAACTGAGTAGCCACCCTTAAGGGAAGATCCCCAGGACTAACAGGACGTTTAACTGTTGCCAACTCACTCATCCTCCCAATGCTGTGGTCCCCACACATGCAATATCCTTCTCACCAGCCTTCATGTCATCAATCCGTGCACTCATCCAGGGATGGCTATGGCCTGGGACCCAGCCACCTGTACGGGTGGAAACACTCTTTGGCCCACGCTCCAATGGAGGCATGGGCCTAATGGACTTTGAGGTCCACGCCAAATGAATATTGTGCCAGCTGGATAAAGGGAGTTTTTGCCCCAGACCTCCCGCAACAACACTGGTCCAGAGCAGCGAGGGCCAGCTTTGCACAGGCGCTAAGAATACCCAACCCTTCACAACCCATCCAGCCTGCTCACATACCTTGCAAACTACCCCACCACAGTGGACTCTCATGGAACTCCCCCACACTTTAAAAAAAGTCTGTGCCATTCAATACATGGGGTGGACCGTCACTATCACAGGCACTAGTCAGGGAAGAGACAGACCCAGAGCCCATTTTACGCTAAAGAACTCAGAGGACAATACCCAGAGGGACATTCACAATGGGATCTCAGACATAGCAAGAATAGACTACCTGGAAGTTCTAGACATCCCAAACGAGCTCACACAGCAAAAGACAATATGGAGGCTGACACACTATCCGCTCCTCCAGCCAAGGGTAATAGCTAACACTTGTCGCTACCTTAGAAGAACCTACTGGACCGCAGATTTCATCAACTCTCTCCATGCGGAGTGCGCAGTGTGTGGAGGGGAAGGCACCCTACACCACCGCCTAGAAGCATGTCCCCCATCAAGAGCCATATGGCGAGAAGTTGCGCGCCTGATTAGGATTCAGAATAACCAGGAATTTTCCATCTCCAGGACCTCCTTGCACTTCAGATTAAATCCTCAATACCTCCTACCCTCTGCTCCCTAATAGTAACCATCGCAATGTGGACAATCCACACCATTGCTTTGGATGCATTCAGGGGTACTGTACCAACCATCCGTGGGACAATCAGTAGATTCCACTTCCACCTACTGAAACACTTCCAAGCCTGGCTTTATGGATAAATGAAGCTGAGGCAGCAAAGGCTCATAGAGTCATGGTTCCCAATATGGTTTCTACACATGGACCCCTTCCTACACACATGCTCCATAATTGGGGAAACCCCCTTGGATAAAAGTACCCAACGCCCCCCACACATCGTGGTACCAGCTGGCAACAGGGGTAGCTCGTCTACTCTGGGGTGCCTAGTTCAGTTCCATTTCGCCTTTCCCTTTCCCTATGTTTTTTCGGTATTTCTCATCCCCTGGTTGGTTTGCCTAAGTTAAATATAAATAAAGATAAGAGATACTTATAGGTTCTTTAGTACAATGCTGTTTACTAAATTATGCAAATAGGAGTAAAGATCTTCATTGTCATGTTGAATACAGATGCCTTGTTCTAATAATAGAACTCTCAAAAGGAGATCTATCTCCTTACATTGCAATAGTCCTAATTGGCTTTGAGTTCATTATTAACTCACAGGTGATCAAATATTATAATTACCTTCTTTTGTGGCCACTGTTCTCCATGTCTAATGTTAACTTTTGAGCTGCTCGCTTAAGCTCTTAAGTCTATTGCACAGGTTCTGGTATGCGTTAAACCAGATTATAAATAAATTAAATGACTGAGTTGACAAAAGTATGGAGACTATTGCCTAGTTGAGTTTCCCACAAACAATTTAATTCTTGCCTACAACGCTAAAGTGGTGCCAACTCTCTGCCTTCTATCCCAAAAAAAAGTACTCTGATACTTTTTAATAAAAAGGGTATTCAACCCTTCAACTCTTTCTTCTCGCAGGAGTACCAGAGAAATTCACAATTAAATTTAGCTCTAAGATGTCTAATCCTTCGTCTCTAACCCTTAGAGTAAAAATACAACAAATTATAACAGCTAATTATTTACATCAATTGTCTTCTATTCAGCTTTATCTTACCTAAAGCCAATGGAATTTATAGGTCATCTAATGCCCAACAATTATGTTGGCACCTCCCTGGGAGACAGCAGCTGTCACCAAAGATGTACCTTTAGGCCGCACCCTATAAGAATTTCTTCTCCTATGACAGGTTTTTCCGCTGACTAACAGTGTGACATCAGTGTATTAAACTTATTAGGAACCCATGAGTTGCTACCAGAAGCGTTGTCAATGCTTCAGCTATTAAAATAATTTTTGAAAGAATTGGTGACAAAAACCAAACTAGCTATAATAAATTTTCTAAGAATCAAGTTGGAAATTAAACTATATAGTAAAATACTTTGTTAGGAATCATCCATGATGAACCATTATTTTTAGCACTAGGTGGTCCCAACCTAAAGGAGTATACAACAATCTCTGATATAACAAAAATTAATTTGGTGGATTTAAATCCTGGTGGATTAGCTAACACTATGTTAATACCATAAGCCAACAATAGTTACATCTTCCTATGATAACTCATCCACTAAGGTAAATCCCCTAGTTGGCAAAGCAGATTTTGTTAAAAGTTAGTTTGGGTTAAAATGAGCTGGTCATAAAAAGCAACACATCGCCCCACTTGATCAGATTATCCAGTGAAAGATTGGGCTTTGGGAAAGGATGCCACCCTGGCTATAGTCACAACTCAGCCATCAAAGTTAAACTACAACTTCATTGGAGTGTGGTTTAGTCTGCGCTCAACGCATACATTCCATTCTTGGCAACGAGACTCCTCTTCTTCCTCCTACTCACTGTTGCCTATCTCAAGTGTGGTTCCCTCAGCATCAAGTTGTGCCAAATACTATTATTGTTGTTCTCGCCATCAATATGAACTGATTATAGTATTGCCCCAGGTTGGGTTTCTATGACTCCTTGTCATTTAAAGAATATCTTCGGCCATCCTTACTGAGTCCTTGTTCATTCTCTCGCCTTGGGCCTCTTTGCAACAGATCTTGTTTCAACCTGATATGATCATGCCAAATACACGGTTTTCTCTTATTTTTCCATAATTTTTAACTACCCTTGTCATAGTTCATCCCCCTTCTCCCCTCTAGACAATGGAAGGTGGATTTCCACGATACCTTCTCAAATGTGGTAACAAATATATAACTAGAACAATAGTGTTTAAATATAGTTAATTTTTCTTGAGGATGACCTCTTTCTTAGTAGTTATAATAATATTTCCAAACATATCTTTTATCTTTTATTACTTTTATATATTTTTTCTTTTATATATTTATTTAAGCTTTTTAGAACCATTAATTTATACCTAGTATAGGCTTGGGTCACTATATGACTATCAAATGTTGTTTAACAAATAGGTATCTGTCACCAACTTGTGATAATCTCAAAATTGACCTGATCATATGGCGTCCAATTTCTTTCTTCATTCAAAATCATGAGTATCACATTATCTACTCTATCTCCCACATGGTACTCTTTTGGAGCTGATCAATTCTGATTGTCTGCTTCCTTTACTTTGATTTTTCTCTTCGAATTTGTATTAATTCTGTGATTGCAGTTTGATCATAGTATGCCCGTTGGGTCAAGTATTGCTCAGCAATCATTCACAAAGCTGATTCCATTGCTGAATACAAAATTAGTAGTAGTCAAGCTATTCATCCATATAAAATTTCACACAGTGATTTTCCTGTCACCATATGATAACTAATATTATATGCAAAGGTAACTGAACTCAATTAAGATCTCCAAGCAAAAAGCTTTCCCTGTGAAAAAGCTTTAACAGTTTTTCGTTTAGATTTCCGTTGAGACTTTTTACCATTCCATCCATCTCTTGGCAGTAGGGAACAGAAATCACTCCGCGGATAATCATTATTTTGTTCAGTCTTGTTATCACATGGGAGATAAAATTGGAACTATTATCATCAATAATACTTGCAGGCATCCATTCCAGTATATTGATTGGTCCATAATGAATCTCACCGTGCTTGTGTGATCTACTCTGCTCATAGCCTTCATCTTGCCCCATCTTATTCAGATAGTCTATCGTGAATATATTGTACTTTAATCCCCCAGTACTAACATTCAAGGATCCTATTACATCTATTGACACCATGTGCCAAGCAAACCCAGGGCGTAATAGCTGGTATCCTTTCAAATTCTTAGATGGTTTATGGACTTGACATTCCACACAACAGTGTAGATAGTCCGTGGCATCATAATTTATTAATTCCAGGTAATATTACTGGCGTATATGGTCCTTGGTTTTTCTAAGGCCATCAAGACTGACGACCTTTTGTGCAGATTGAGTGATTTCCGCTTGTTTTAACAGTTTTGGGAATAAATACTATTTTCCATCAATCAACTTGTACAGCTGTCTGTTCTTCACTTTAGCTCTTCTATTATTTTATTCAGTGCACTTTAATCTCTTAAGGCTCATCCCCAACATTCCCAACGATCATTCATTGGAAAATTCATCTGTTGGCTGATGCATAACTTGAACGGCAGGACTTCCTGATAGTCCATTGGCCTTCTGATTTGCTTCTCCTGCGTGGTGTATAATTTAAAATCATAGACATGTAATTTCAGCGCCTATAGTGCCAGTCGCCTCTCTGGTTCCTTAGGATTATGTAACCATCGTAGAGATATGTAATCAGTCACAACCTAAAAGTGTGTTTCATGTAAGTACACTCAATATTGTTTGTAGGCATAAGTCACTGAAAGACACTTTCACTCTGTCAAAGTGTAGATACTTTCCATTGGCGTCAACGTTCTGCTCACATATGCCACTGGATGCTCTTCCCCATTGTCATCTACTTGACTTAGAATGGCGCTGAACGCCATCAATGAGGCATTGGGTGAGTTTTAGGTTTACAATTAAAAAATTGGGTATTTCAGGACAGGACTAGTTATCATATATATCCTAGCTCATTAAACAATCCTTGGGCCTCCTTATTCCACATTAATCCTTTTTTAGTTCCTTTAACAAGTGAAATAATTGAATATTAATTTCAGAAAAACAATTAATAAATAGGCTATATTAGCCAATCGTCCTAAGAAAGACTTGTATGTCCTGAATGCTCTTTGGCATTAACATCTTCTCAATGTGTGTTTTTTTGTGGTTGCAGTTGTAATCCGCCAGAGTTTGTCACAAATACCAAACATCATACTCTTTTTAAAGAAATGGCATCTCTTTTTTAGCACTTGTGGGGCCCAACCCAAAAGGGGGAGACGCCACGCATCTTTATTTGCAAATGGGCCAAACAAAGGGATTATCATAAATTAAAAATCCTAATATAGCCCCTAGGTTATCAGCCTAGGAATCCATATCAGAAGACAAGGAAGCTTTGGGGAAACTTTTGTCTGGCTCCCGCTTTAGCTGGCGGACAACATAGAGGTAGGGGCATCAGTGACATGGGTCAGTAGGAGGTATAGCTGCGTGTTTTCCTCGTTTATGAGGCTAGCAGTATCCATCGCCTCAACGTATAGAGCAAGTTGATGCTCAGCAAAAGTGATGAGAGTTGGCACACAAGTGAAAGACTTGATGCGCTTTTGGTTTTGAGGATAGTTGGGGTCAAAAAAAGAGATTTTGCCACGTCAATGCAAGAGCTGCTCACACCAAAAGCAAGCTCCTCAATTTCATATTTAGCATCCTCATTGAAATCAGAAGGGAAATTTGGAATGGGAATACCCTCAACTAGGAGTTCCATCACCCCATGGAGATGCTGGTGGAGGAGGGTGTTAGCAGGGGCAGCTGCGGTTTCCACTGCCATTTGATTGATATTTTTATAATTTGGAAATCCGCTTTTAGATCAAAGATGGCGGGGGCGCGAATTGGGTGGTTCAATAAAAAAACTCCTCCAATGCGAAATCTGGCTTCACATTGTATGGCAGTCGCTATCATCAATCCAATTGAGACACTCAAATGGATTAAGCTTGGCTAGCGCTGGCCCAGCCACAGGAGTTGGTATGGTGGAGGAACCTGATTGGCTACAAACAGTTGACCATGGCAGCTCAGCCAAAACTGTCTCAGCCATTGACTCGGGATTCTGTAACCCAGCCAAATTATTCAAATTTTTAAACATTTTAAATTCTTATTGGCTGCTGCTTTTGAAGCAGCAGAATTACCTGAGGGTGGGGGCGGGAGGATCATGCCTCATTCAAAAAATTTGGGCTATGCAGCCGCTGGGGCAGCGCTGGAAGGAGGGGTGACAGAAGTGGTGGAAGCAGAAACAGTGGGGCACTTGCACTTTGAGTGGTCAAGCTTGAAGCACAAGGGGCAGATGGCGCGGCCATTTTTGAAGCATGTAAAAAAGGATGATCAGGGGCAAACCTGATCACAGTGTGGGAGGAAACACAAGATGGGTGACACGATTAAATAGGTGGAGCATCGTGAAGGCGTGAGGGCCTGCCAGATGATCCACCCCATGGGGTACCACAAACTGCAACATGGGGTCTGCGCCATAAATGGCCAAACCCTCTGCGAGCTCACAGCGGAGGCGTTTGGGGGAAAGTAAGGAAAGCAACCTGGTGAATTGGACCACCAAAGTGGCCTCATCAGGGAGCCAGGTGTGAATGGTGGGTAAAGGAATTTTTTTCTAAATTAATTTCAGCTTGGCTGCTGCTAATGCATTAGCTTCAGAATGGAAGCCAAGAAATGGCCTTTCTTCACCTTGATCATTTTTTCGCTGTTGCATGGCATTTGAACGCTTCCTCCAAGTGTTCCAAGTGATCAGTGTATGTCATGATGAATACTTTAATTTCATATAATTATATAAGAATCTAAGACAACTTTAAGAGACCCAAATATAATCCATTGATCTTTGAAAAGTTTCTATCACATTGTACAATCCCTGTTGCATTCTTATCGGCTGGAATAATCCTTGTGCGGTGATTATCACACTTTTCTCTTAAACTTCTTCTGGTAAATCTATCTGCCAATATCCTAAAATCAAACCCATCTCCAAAAAATACTTAGCTTCCCCTATTCAATTGATTGCATCATTGTTCCATGGCAGCAGATACAATTACTTTTTGGTGATTTTATTCAATCAGCCATAATGAACACCACGCTCTTTGATCCATCCTTTTTCTTTACAGTAAGGATAAGACTCACCCATGAACATTGATGGAACAATGAGCCCATTCTCAATCAACTTGCCATTTTCTTCACTGGCTACTTTTTAGCAGCCTCAGACCACCAAATATGTTGCAATCATCAGCAGATTTTCCCCAGTTTCATCCTTGTGGATTTTATTTCTGCGCATCAAAGGTCATGGTCATCTTGGGAAAATATCACGATATTTCTCAATTTGTTATAGCAGTCTTCTTGCTGTTGTTCTGATAATATACTTTTTTATTATTCTTCAATACATTAGTGCTTTTGGTAACAACCGCTGGTAATACCATCTCTGTTAATGTTCCTATGTCATGGAATTATCTACTTTCAGCCTTTAGGATTAAATGCAAAAATGCAATGACTTTTGTTTTCTCAATATCATTTGATATCCGCTCAGATTATCCAGTAACCCTTGTAGTTCGCTATGACCTGGCATTATAATCTCTGGCGCTAACCATGGCTCTAGTCTCAATTTATTCCATATGGCGATGACTTCACCATATGATTATTCTAGGATTTATAGCATTAATCCTGTATCAACTAAAATTTGTGTCCCCAGTGGAATGGTATATGTCATTTTCATCCTCAACAATATCCCACAAATTTCAAATCTCCTTCAGCATGTCCCTTCCTTTTCGTCCAACCAACTTGCTTGGATGAAAATTATGTCATCGTTTTAGATTGAATTTACAAAATTATTCTTTTTCATCAGCGAAGTTTCTCCTTTCTGATGATATAACAAGGGCATTATTTGCCCAAAATTTATCAGAGTACTCTCATCAAAATCACACTTAACGCCATTTTTCTCAGAATTCTGTCCTAATGAGCTTGTCATAATGTTGATCTGCCAACACTATGGTGTATCTGATATCACCTCCAATACAAACCAAAGCTTAATGAACTGTATGCTCTACAAGATATTGTGGTATTCAGTCAAGTAGTTCCAAATTCTTTCTGGTGCTCTAGATCTGGTGAAGCCTTCATTTGCTTCAGCAACTTTGTCAAAACGATATTATGGGTGCGCCACAGCTGATTATCATATTTACTCTTCAAAATTGACTAATTTACCAACCTATATATACTCAAAGTATTGTAATTAAGTATTTATTGAGTGAATCGTGGCATTACTTGCCAAATCCAGCATATGAATCAATGGCATAAATCAGGAAAATATTCCTTGATTGCGCTAATAAGGAAAGGAAAGTTCACTTTGTCAAATCTTATCTTTAGTAGTTCATCCGTGCTTTTGACAGTTCTGGTCTTTTCTACAAACTAATGAGTATGTGACCGAACAACTTCTTTCATGATTTCAGGGTTGGTTCCCTTTGTCTTTGCTCAGGTAATTGCATTCACGTCCAAATTAACCACCTGGTAGAGCGAAAAAGTGTGTCTTCATATATTAGTAAATCAGATTTATCCATGTCATTGTTAAACATGTCAGATGAACAGGTTTGATTTCAGTGCTAGATTGTTCCATATCTAGACTTCTGGTCTTTTGCTGAGCCTTTCTCAGTTTCTTTTTTTTGCCTTTAACAGACTAGCTTGCTCTCTAGGCTCCTTATCTCAACATTGAGTAACTATGTGCCCATGATTAACTTTGGTAGCAGAGACTTTAAGTTTTATTTTAATTTTTTGGTCCTTCAGGCTTAAATCAAGTTAAACCTAATTCTTTTGTTCATTAATAGGCTCAGAAAATTCCTAAAATTCTGTATTATAGCGCGAGTGGCTTTTAAAGATTTTATTAGGTGCTTTGAAGGTTGCTCCTAAAATCTTGATATGATCCTTTTATCTAAAATGTGGATGTTAGTTTACCAGAATCAATGCCATAGTACAATGCAAATATCATTAGGGATGAAATGCCGCTTGCATTGCTATACATACATTGATCTCTGATAAAACTTTCGCATCATCCAGGATCTGTATTTCCTAGAAAATTGGTAGGCAAAAGCAGCCAATGTTTCATCCTTTTCTAGCCTGAATTCCCATAAACTTCTGTTTATGGTTGACCATTTCTGTAGGACTAAAAACTCAGTCATTAATGCTTTCTTAGCCTTGTTATACAACTAAATTATATCCATTGAGATGGGGCAACACCAGATTTTGACAGTTGGTGGAAAGCAGTTCATCACGGTCACTGATCTATGCCAGTCCCCCTATTTAACATCATCATTTCATATAAGCAGTTACAAAAGCTGGTGCGTTATCCCAGTGAGCTTTTAGTTAATTTTAGTGCAATCCAATATCCTTGTGCTGCTCCGCTGGTAGAAAATTCCTGCACTATGACCAATTTAATTTAGGTGTATTTAGGGAGTAATTTTTGGAATTGCAGCAAATGATCCATCCATACTTCTTAAGTTTGTTCTCTCCCAGCGGTACTTTCGTGCATCTTGTTGTTAGCATTGTTTACCTCAATCCAGGCGCAATCACAATAGTTTTTTTTCAAGCTCTGCTAAGTGCTGTGGCATCCAAGTCATTTTTTCTGATCCAGAGGAAAAGTACTCTATCATTTTCTCATCAAGTCTTCAGACATAGTATCTCTTTGATTAATTCAATCACCTTCCTTATCAATAAGGTGACTTTTCCATAGAGAATAAAATTACTTTTCCAACTTGATTCATTTCCTACTTGGCTTTCACCACTTGCTCTTCCAAATTAGTGTGATCAGCGTATGTTGCCAATTCCAGCACATTATTAGTAACGGTATCCAATCCTGTCCATAGCTGCTTAAGTTCAGCCTTTAACAACATAGTGCTGATAAATTCTACTGTACTTTGTCTAAAAGCTCAACCACCCCCCTATAATGAGCACCAAATGTAAATTTTTGAGCTTCTCAACTAAGCTCTCAAGTCTACTGCACAGGTTCTGGTATGCGTTGAATTGGATTATTATAAGATTAACTCACTGAGTTGACAATATTATAGAGACTATTGTCCTAGTTGAGTTTCCCACAATCAACTTGATTCTTGCCTTCAACGCTAGACTGGTGTTGGTAATATTCCTTCTGCCTCTAGAAGGTACTCTTATAACTCTTAACTACAAGGGAACTCTACACTTCAACTCTATCTTTTTGAAGGAATTGTTAAGTCCATCAAAATTGATAGTTAAATTAAGGATACCCAATCCTTTGAACATATACTATAGAGTAAATATATACAACAAATGTTCAACAGTTAAATATTCAAGTCAATGCCTTTTAATGTCTAATTTTTTTACTTAAAGTCAAGGGATTTATAGGGCATCTGGCACCCATAGATAATGTTGTGACCTTCCTGGAGGAATGGCAGCTGTTGACATTGGAATACCCTCTTAAGTCGCACACTACACGAATTTCTCTTCCTCCCCTTGTTTCACCACTGACTAGGAATGTGACATT
This sequence comes from Massospora cicadina, assembly GCA_022478985.1. Lineage (NCBI taxonomy): Eukaryota > Fungi > Entomophthoromycota > Entomophthoromycetes > Entomophthorales > Entomophthoraceae > Massospora > Massospora cicadina. The sequence goes on along the minus strand of JAKSZP010013567.1, from coordinate 28,787 downwards.
GGCAGATTGCCTTACTATGTTTGCCCAAAAGTTGCTACCAGAAGCATTGTTGACGCTTCAGAAAATAGATAAAATTCACTGAGTCAATTGACAACAAACTCCATTTAACTAATATAATTATTCACTAATAATAATTAGAAATTAAATTATATAGAAAGATACATTACTGGGGATCATCCCCAATGAACCATTAGTAATCTGCCGGAATAAAATCCCAGAATATTAGTAATATTCTCTTAGTACCCTCACCAACAATAGTTGTCATCTTCTCATGATAACTTATCCACTAAGGTAAATCCCCTAGGTGGCAAAGCAGATTGTGTTATAATATGATTGAGTTGAATGAGCAGGATATTAAATTTCAACGTTTATTCAGTTTACAATCAATAAAGCTATCTTTTTTAAATTAAATTAAATTTACTAACTAACCCCTACAACAAGTGATGTACTAAGTACTTAGATGGTACAATTTGTCTAAATACTTTATGGTGAGTAAGCTATATGCATCCATAATATCTATTTGATTTAGTCTCACTATAGGGGTTCAAATAGTACTGTTGAATTTAGGCTTCTTTTATGCTTGCTGGCGCGTTTTTCACCTCAAGTCAACAAATTTATTGATGGGATTGATTTTCACCACTTAAAATAAAAGTAATAAAACCTAAACTACTAGAAAGCTGTATTATTATATATTTTATTATTTGCCGCAGGGGGTAAGAAATGAACCCTCTTAATAAGTTGATACTCATTATTTAAAGTGTCAAGGACGAAGTTCAGATTGCTTAGTAAATTCTGAATTAGATAATATGGATGATGGACCTATTGGATCATTTTAAAATCGCCTTAAGTCAGGAAACAGTCAATGGAGGATGATGACAGGCAGTAGTTCTGTGAGTTAGGGTTTTATATATTTTACAAACATTTGATGGGAAAGTTTTTGCACTTGTTTGGACCCCCTCCGACCCTATAAAAGGGGCCAGTCTCCAAAATGTAGGCTGTACCAAAATCAAAGTAGCCTGGAGAGGAGCCTCCAATGAGCTCCCCAAATTCAGCTGATGATTTAGTGCAATATGGCCAACTGAACTTATTTTTTTGCCCAAAAACTATTAGAAGTGTTACCCCAATTCTTCCTGGCTTGAGAATGATACAATAATGGGGACAAACACCAAGGATAAAGTTGCATGTCAAGAGGCAAGAAGGTGAAGTCGGCAGGCCTCCCTGACCTCAAACATACCTTGGACCAGCTCTGGGTTAATGCGAGGTATGCCCAGGTTGGTCCTGAGGATGTGAGAGATATTCAGCCCTGCGTTAAAGCAGGTGCATAAAACGAACCAGCTATACATTAAATAATGACGGCCTACTTTGATTAATAGCGAATGTGGTTTCAAAACCAATTTTGGGCCTTAAAAATTTCCGGCTTGGGTCGGCCTTACTTACAATTGATAACCTGAGTTTGGTCAATTACCAACTATAGTATTTTGCCAAATGAAAACGTGTACTTATTGGTGCACCTCAGTTTGGTACCACTTCCATCTAATGATTGTTCCCCCAATTTTCTTAGGTTTGACTACTCTAGACCAATCTCTCTCATTAGTTGACTTCCCCAAAATAAAGAACCCTTTGTTAGTATAGGTTTTATATATTTTATTTTTGATGAATCTGTGCGTGGACCTCTTTAAGGAGGTCTTGCGCAACATCAGATCTTTAATTCTAACAACCGTAACTCTCTCTGCTTGTGCACTGCTGGGCCACCCAGGTTCTCTCCACCTAGGCCACCTATGCACTCATGCTCAGAGCACCGCTTTGGTATGGCCCTCACTTTGGGGTCCATTCCAGCCCTTTTTTGTTAGTATAGGTTTTGTATTTATATTTATTGTTAAACACCCTCACCTTAAGTAACTACAGCTCAAGCACCCTATGCGGGGCTCTACTAACTTCACTACTAATTACTAGCCTTGGCGTTGGGTCTGTGCACATGCACCACCCCACTTAGGAACAGGAGAGTTTTAGGCACTCTCTTTACAAATTCAAGGGTTTCTATCAGAAATTGACCAGGGTCTTTTAGGTAATTTTTAAAATTATCCTCCAAACCACTCTTTTTAAAATATTGGTATCTTAAATGTCTGACAAGTACCAAATATTGGAACAGAAACCATTGAGATTTAGCACGTTATAAGCAAATATTTTAGTCTCATATTATACCTGTTTTCTAAAGACTAATTTTACAAGAGATGCTAACTAAAAACGAGAATATAAGATACACCTAATTATCTTATCTTCTTGACGTTAAACATCCTTAAAATTACAACAAATCATACAAGTACCATAACAGATATTAATACTGTAATAAAAAGGTCTATATCTTCTTGTGTGATATAATTGATTTAATTAGCCTGAAATTAGAAATGTGAGCAACAGCAGGTAGATAGCTAAATGATGGGTAAGAATTTAGTTGATTAATTTGGAATTAGTCAGGGATTGATAAAAGTGGTGTAAGAATCACTTTATGATCAATATTTATATTTATTCTAAATTTAATTTAAAGTGGGGAAGGCCAACTAGGGGATGGACACTTCTTATAAGACACCATAGAAAAATGAAACTCCTGCTAGAGGAGGGCACCCCAGAGAAGCTAATGCTATCTCCTGTTGCCAGCGGGAACGCCAAGACAGGGAGGGGGTCACATGTATAGGGGCAGGTGCCACTATTGAGCACGTGTGTAGGAAGGGGTCTGAGTTGATGAACCAACCTGGGAACCAGGATGAGACCAACTGGCGGCGATGTGGTGAGAGGTATCAAACTTCCACGCTTGAAAGTGGTCCACTAAGTGCGACCTGAACTGGCGTACAGCTTCCTGGAGGGTGGGGGTGAAGCCTGAGATGGCATCCAAGACAATCGTGTGGATAGTCCACATGGCGATTGTGACCACCAAGGCACAAAGGCAGGGTGGGAGAGGGGAGGCCATTGATAAAGCAAACATGTCCCTAAACAGACTGAAGGGCTGTGCCTGATCCTGGCAAAGCAGACGTTGCACCTTACGCCATATCGCTTTATATATGGAGTGCACATTTTAAGGCGGTGAAACAGCATTCCATACTGGCCACACATGACACAGGATGAGTGCAAAGCGTTAGAGCGTTCAGCAGTATGGTACACTCATCTCAAGCAGTGTAACACATGGGAACGAATATGAGGCTGCAGAAGAGGTTGATGGGCTTATTTCCAAATGGTTTTCTTGGTATCAAGGGGATAGGGGATGTCCATCATGTCCAGGTAGTCCACCCTGGACAAGGTATGGGGCCTCATGGGTATCACTCCGTTCAGAATTGGAAGTCCCTGTACCTCCTGGGTGAACTGAGGAGAGGGGCGCCCCCTCTGGGCGGTGTGCCCACAAATGCAAATTCTCCACTCAGCGCTCCGCATGGAGAGGAGGATCCTTTTAAAGTGGGTCGACGTCCCATGTGGGACCACTGCTGAAGGATGGGAAGCCAGATACCTCAACAGAGAGTGTGGGTGGGATGGGTTGGTGAGGCCCAGGGCATGGGAGAAGTTATAGAAGGCCGCGCGGGACCAGTGCTGGGCTGAAATTGCAGGGTTAGTAATGGCAGCGATCCAGGTGCCAAATATTTTGGCAGTATGGGCCTCAAAGTTGAGCAGGCCCATACCACCACTGTGGCAGGGGCCAAACATGACATCCAGGCGCACTGGCGGTGGGCGTCCCGACCAAAGCCACCCTTGCAGAAGGGCACATAGTAATTTTTTGAAGAAATATGGGAAAAAGCGATGGCGTGGGCCCCAAACCAAACTTTGGAGAGGAGCATAGAGTTGGCTAGTACTACCCTGCCTGTAAGGAATGTCTGACGGACTCTGAGGGAAGTTATTCGTTTCATCACATTGTAAAGATTGTGATTTTCCATCACCAATCAGGCGTACCCGCCTGCCTCCAACCACACCCCCAAATGGCGGACTGGGCCAATGGTGGGGCTTGGCACAAAGGTGAGCACAAGCGGGGTGGTGTGGGGTGGGCAGGGAAAGCAACTCGTGTGCTAGCTGATGGGGCGGATAGGAAACAGGGCGCTGGGGCCCAACGGGCTTGACACCGACCAAGGAGAAATGATTTTGGTTTTAAGGCGTTGAGTGCAGCATTACTTATGTTGGAGTAAACTGGATAGTAGGTTCAAGCGCGCGTGCATCATGATTGTTAGACACCCCAACCACACAATCATCAGCAAATGCCAACATCTTAAATGGGGCTTGGCCTTGCACATGGACCCCAGTAAGGTGGGCATTCACATTACGAAGAAGTGGGTCAAGGCTGAAGTTATACAAGAGTGGGATAAGAGGGTCTCCTTGGCGTAGGCCCCTTTGATGGCGGACTACACCCGTGAGGAAGCCAGGGCCACCCACAGCCATTGTGGCGGATTCCGTTAGCAACATCACCCAATTTATGTAGTGAGGGGGTAGGCAGAACTTGTGGAGGCAGGCCCTGAAGTAATCCCAGTTAACTCTATCATAGGCCTTCTGTTGGTCTAAAAATACAAGTGCACCAGAGGCCGTGGACTGACAGACGTTGGCTACAGTGTGTATGTTATCCCAAATCAACCTTCTGGGTATGAAATCGAATTGTTCAGGGTAGATGAGAGCAGAGGCAGAAATCCCTAGACGGTTAGCCATTATTTTCATAAGAAGTTTAGTATCAGTGTTGGTGAGAGAAATGGGGCGCCAGTTGGCCAAGTCCAGCTTATCCCCTTTTATGAATAGTGTAAAGGTGTAGGCCTCTTGCCCTCCAGGTAGGAGGCGCGTTTCCAAAAGGCTTTGATTAAGAGAGGCAAGCAGCAATGGGATAAATCCTTGAAATACTTCTTATAGAACTCATAAGGAATGCCGTCTGGGCCTGGGCATTTCCTATATGGTGCACCACGAACGGTGGACCAGAGTTCATCCCAAGTAATCAAAATCATCAACTCTGGGAAACAGAAAACAGTGCAGATATGTGCACTATTGAGAATATTTGCCATTTTGGCTGGCTGAATTGGTTCAGATTGATACAGGTCAGAGTAATAGTTTTGTATTTCGATTGCCACTTTGGCTGGCGTATCTGCTACGGAATTGTCTGGCCTTCACACCTGTGTGCAGGCCAAGCTCTGGCGTGGTGCAAAGAATTTTTGAAAAAAGTAAGCGGAGCAAGTGTCACCCGCTGTAATGTGTTTAGCTTTGTACTGAACACAAACACGATGCTTGTGTTGTATCACAAGAGCGTTAAGGTGGGCGGCTAGTTCCACCCACTTTTTGACACCAAGCTGGGCTGTAGCCTGCAGCTGGGGCGTTGGACTCCAGGCGGTTCAAATCTTCCAGAGCGCGCAAAATGACCACCAAGGCGGACCGTGAGTGGCAGGAGGAAAGGTGGCGAGCCTGGTAGATTGTGCTCGCCTTGAAGGTAGACCATGTGGAAATTGGATATTCACAAAACGGTGTGACAAACTCTGTAGCCGTGGTCACAGATTGCAACCACAAGGAAAATCTTGGTGATGCAATTTCGGCAGGGCAAAAGTTTGCACCATTTCAGAGCCTGAGCTGCTCGGTTGGATAAATGGAAGGAGATTGATACCATCCTATGGTCAGAGAAATCGATTTTTGCCATGGTGAAATGGGAAATTTGGATACAAAATTTAAACGGAGTGAGGATAAGGTTGATGCGGGACATGGACCTTAACTGACCATTGTGGATGTGGGGGTGCAACATGTTTTCAAGTAGCAGAGCATGATGCGACAAAGTATCAACCAACCCTAGGGTGGCTTTGAAAAAGCGGAGTTTTATGTTCCCATGTGGGGGTGTAGGTGATGAGGGCCATCAGTCCATGGACGGGCTCAACCAGCAGTTCATGTCTACAACAATGGAAGGGTCAGGGGACACTAATAATTTGACCAACAAGAAGAATTCCCGATGTTCACATGCACAGATTGGGACATAAATGTTGATGATAGCGTGCACTTTGTTGTCCCACAAAAAGGTGACAACAAGGGCGTGGCCATTTAGGAATGAGGTTGACAATATAAATTTAAAATTTTTGCATACGCGAACAAGCAGCCCTTAGTGCTCAGACCAGAAGGAGAGGGAAGGGAGGAGCATGGATTTCCATGATTCCTCCAAACTGCGCGGACAGTGGGTTTCCTGAATGGCCAGGATGTCCACGAGTAAATTATTTTGTAAAAAACTCAGTTTCCTAGCCCGGGACAGTGAGGCCTTGAGTCCAGCGATGTATAACATCCCTAAAGTAAAGGCTCCCCTCATTGCACCTTAGGTGTGAGGGGAAGTGCACCTGAGCCCTTCAGCCTCTCATTTTCTTCACAGTGCTTGGTGGCGCCCTGGGTACATGATGCTACAGTGTAATTGATGGAGTGGTTAGCTTTATCAGATGGGTTCACATTGGCTTTTGCCTTTGCTTTTTCCCCGCTGTAAGATGAGATTTTTGAGCTGTGTGCATTTGCGGTGCACCATCACTTGGAGGTGGAATATTGGCAGGAAAGTTTGTGACTGACTTGGTCCCAATCAATGCTTGGGCGCATTGGTCAAGTGAAACTGACTCGCCCATCAGGTGTTCAGATTGGGTGGCCCAATTGGCTTGGGCGTCCCAATCTGATTGGTCGAGGGATTTGTGAGAGGCTTCTGCCACAAAAGTCTCTATGTTCTCCTAGAGCTGGGATGGTGGGATTGCGGAAGCAGTCTTGGCCACCTCCCTGGCCGCTGCCTTGTGGGCCTGTTTGGCCTTCTTCCGCTCTTGTGGGGACACTGGTTTTACTAAGATGTAGCAGCCTTGTGCTCCCCACGGGAAGGCTGCCTTGGTGTCTAGTGTCAGTTTGTAGTGGGCTTCTCCACCGCTCATTAAATCCAAGATAATCTATTGATATGCAACGCCCTCCTTAATGGGGGCAGGTGTGGGCCTTGTGGCCAAAAGCGCTACAGAATGCGCAGATGGGAGGTGCGCTGTCCACTGTGACCCTGAATGGGTGGGTGGCATGCCCATCAATTTCAACAAAAGATGTATGCAGGATTTGGGTTAGGTCCTTTGCTATCCCCTCAGCTGGGGTTAGGACTGCAATCACTTTTCCTGTGCACAGGTTTGGAATTAGCGTAAAGCACTGAATTTTGAAGGATTGTATTTCGCCATATATGGCAAGACCAGCCTTCAGGTGGTGTTTTAATATGGTGCGCTTGACTATCATGGGCAGGAAGTCAAAAGTCACAAAAATTTGGTTCAAATTTGTCCAGCGGGTGTGCTTTGTTTCAATGACCCGCTGACCATCTGGGAGGTCTAATATTACGCGCACCTTTGCAGCTTTGTCCACCGCTTCCTTAGTCTCAAAGCCAAGATCCAGCCAACTGTGTGGCATGAAATGGGTAGTGACATACACCACGCTCGGGAAATGTGTGATTACATCCCCACAAAACATCTCTTAAAGTGCAGTTTGCTGAACATCCAGGAATACCCACACCCTGTGTTCCACTGATGATAGTAGTTGGGAGTGCAGCATATTGATTTACTGGTTGCAACGCGCTTGCCATGCTAAAATTTCTGGTGAAATGGTAACCACCAGTTTTTCATTTAGTTTATCTATTCCTCTGGGTTCACCAGGGTGTTTTCAAAATTTGGATGATGCAGGGCCAACACCTGTGCCCTTGACTTTACTCGCTCAACTGCTCCCCAACACTGGGCACTAACCAATCTCCTCAATGAGATTATTAAACTTTACCTAGACTGGAATTGAATTTGTTGCAAAAGTGATTGCAACGAGAGAGAAATCAAGAGCAATATTTATATATTTATAATAGTCCATATTTCCTCCTTGACAAGTGAACCAAAAGTAATTAAACTTATTACAAAGGTTTATAAATAAAGAGAACAACACAGGGTTGGGTTCCACATTTTTTGCTCATAGAATTTCAAATAAAAGTTTTATATGATGTAAAAATGGTATATATGACTGTAAACAGAATCAATATATCATTTTTTATGAGTAGTTTGATGTTATTTGATTTGTCTGATAGGCTGATCAAAATATATAAGAAAAAAATAATAATTTCTTTGATTTGATTAACCCAATTATATATTAAAATAAATGATGGCCATCTACCACAATACTATAATTTAATCTATTTTTATATTAATTTATTTGGTTCAATTACTACAAAACTTACTAATGCCATCTACATTACTTGATTTTATCTATTTTTAAAAAAATATTTGAGGTGAAATGACTCGGGGCAATACTACACCGATGAAGAGAATTGAAGAAAATGGGAAAGGAGGATAAAACCCATAAAACCTCCATGCACGGCATATGATAGGCCAGGGACTTTATGGACTGCCTTTGCTATTTGCTATCTTAGTTTGGGGCAATGGTGTGCAACGCCAACACAGTCATAGCTGTCCCCTACCCAAAGTGCATCTACAAGGAGTAAACTTGGAAAGGCAGTGGTGGTTGTGAGTCCATACTTAATTTAATCTATTTATTTAGTCAAATTTGATTACTTTGATTACATACTAAACTTACTAATAGCCATCTACAATATTATAGGCTCATTACATTATGACAAAATTTCATACCCCATATTCTGAACTTATCTTCAGCCATAAGACATATACATGTCAAAAATTAAAGTAAGCATGTAAAATAAAAATGAAAAAGATCAAAATAATCATATAAATTAAAGCTAAAGTAAACATTTAAAAAACTGTAGAATCTAAATATGTCAAACTCTACATATGAAAAAACCACCCAAAAATATAATTATGCATATTGTTGGAAAGAGATGGCTATGGGCCATGCACAGGTCACCCATTGTTTGGTATCAAGTGAGCAATATTGTTATGGTAACATTGCAAAGTGGTATGGCGCGCTCAGGGAATGTCACTAATTTTTCAAATATCTCTACCACTGCTATCCCCAAATCAATATACATAACTAGTAAGATAACACCCTTCAATTTTTCTGATTTATGTTAAAATAAACTTTGGTATGCAGTCAATGTATGGTTACATTTTAATATAATTTACAAGAAGAAATTCACTGAAATAGATGTTTCACACTAAACCAACGCCTGCGCACCCCAGCAAAGCCTCACCCAATTTTATGCTACTTTTTAACATATATTAATTTTTATATCTGGAAACTTATACTGCAAATCTTGAGAAATATGTATACTAGCTGTGAAACTGCAGCTTCGCTTGCAGTAAAGATGTATACTTTTGACTTTATAAATTGTAAAAAAACGTTATCAAGCTAGTCAGGAATACTAATATTGCATGTGCTTTTTATGATACTACTAATTGAGCTTTATTCATTACTAGGTGATTTCAATGAATATTTTGTTTTTTAATATTTGCAAGATTCTGTAGACCAATAAGCATAAAAAGATCCATAAGAAGAATATACTAAAAGGCTAATATGATGAGATGTTAAGCTCTATAAACTAATTTGTTAGATGAAATTAAAAGATTTAAAGAATTGAATCCGCAGAAAATCTCATCAGACTTTCAGATATTCATCTTGATAATATAAAGGATAAATATAATTATCATATTTATTCAAAAAATAAAGATGAATTAAACTTAAATGGTACTTCTGATTTTGAAATTTCTACACCCAGATTCTAGGAAATATGAATCTGATAAACTGATTCATCAGGCAATTAACTTGTTGACTCAATGATGAAGCCTAATTTTAAGTTTGGATAGTACTAACTTAAAGAGAATATCCCAGTGGTAAAATATGGACACTCTACCACTGCCTCCTCAAGTCCAATCCTGGTCAATGAAATTTGGGTAGGGGACAGCTATGACTGTGTTGGTGTTGCACACCAGTGCCCCAAACTGAGATAGCAAATAATTTAGGTGGTCCATGGAGTTCCTGGCCTATCATATGCCACGCATGGAGGTTTTCCAGGTTTTACCCTCCTTTCTCCACCATTCAATTACCCTAATTGGTGCAGTATCATCCCCAGGTTAGCCCATCTCGAATAGAATTTATATGATAGTATTTACTTGACTTAAGCATTTTATTTATTATTTAGATCCAAAAAGTATGCATTTATACACCAGTACTGCTCATCAGATTATCTAATAAGATCTGAAATAGAGACCTAATGAATATCATCTAAAACCATTCATAAATTACTAAACACCTCTAGAATATCAGATATCACCCAATGGCCATGCAAATATTTTATAGCATGGCAGAAGCCACCATAAATTTATCCTATTATCCCAATATATATTTTCAATCCTATTAGGGGCTTAATATATTATTTTGATATAAAACTATTTCAAGTATCAAGTATAATATACACCTTCTTAAAATCTCAATATAGCCTAACTTTAGTTTTCTATTATCAATAAATTACTTTATATACTAATCATATGATTCTATATATTTGTTAGAACTCATGAAGAAAGCACAAATTGAGCCAAAACCCAAGTGATATCAAACAATATTGATAGATGTTAATCAATAAGTTTATTGACTTTAAATTTATTAAATTTATTTTGGGTAAGGCTGACCTTGGGATGTGCACTTCCAATAGACACCAATAACATAACACCAAGAAACCATAAAGGCACCCTAGAGGAGCCAAAACTACCTCCTTTTGCCAGCATGACTGCAAGTGAAGGGAAGAGGGGTAGCTGTGAAAGAAGCCTGGGTCAAAACCAAACATGAATGAAGGATAGGATCTGATGAGAGCAACCATATGGGGAACTAGGATGACACCAACTGTTGGAAGTGGGATGGCAGGTGGCCAAACATGCCAGGAGAGTGTCTTTAACTCTACAGTTCCCAGTGAGGTGGTGCGCGGTGCACAACCACAACGTCAGGGAACTCATCATCAGTATTATGGGAAGCAGTGCCCCACATAGGGGGTAGAGCTGATGTAACACAGGGCAATAATGTTCAGCGTAGTATATAATAATAAATAGCGCACCAACAACAAGACTTGGATGGACCCCATGGGGGAGCCCATAACCAAGCAAAGATCTGTGCTGGAGGGTTTGGGTTCCTTAGTCTGGTGGGGACCAAGGGGGCTCAATGGTACATTTGATCTTGTAGATAATTGTGTGAAAATATAACAGCCTAGATTTTTAAAGACCTCCAAGAGAAGGTCCGCGCACAGGTCTGACCCAGTAGCCATAAAGTTAAAAAACGTGAACAAATGGGGGAATTTTATTTAAAAGAATTTGACTAGCAAGGAAGGTTTGTCTTATGGAATTATAATTAAACCAGTGAGGGGATAATTGATTAATGGAAGTGATGTTTTGCCCAGGTGCAACATAAAACTCATGCTTCCATCGGCCAGGGTATTATGGCTAGAGATCAACCAAAAATTGAGTTATTGATTGAAGGCAAATTGATGACATGAGTTAAAAATTTCGAAAATTATATGTGTTTCAAAACCCCGTTCACATAGAAACTGAAGCAAACTCTCATTAGTATCATATAGATGGTTCATTTTAATGCCTTTTGTAACACAAGGCTAAACCTCACGCACATCTCCAGGACCAACCTGAGCATATCTCACCTTAACCCAGCTTTGGTTCAGGGTATGCTTGAGGGCAGGAAGGCTTTTTGAATTCACCTTTTTGGCCTCCTGATGACCAGCTTGATCCTTACAGTTGATACCTCAATTATGTCATTTGGCCATGAATAAAACAGCCAAGCTTGGAAGTCATCCATAAGGTGAGAGTGAAAGCGATGCACAGCTTCATCGAGGGTTGGAGTAGACCCAGAAAGATCGCAAAGGACAAAATTGTAGATCGTCCATAACGTGATTGCTATGACTAAGGTGCAGAGAGAAGGGTGAACAGGGGAGGTAATATAAAGGGCGAAGATGTTATTAAACAAGCTGAAGGTCTTTACTTGCTCCTGGAAAAAGAGATGCATAAATACCGCCAGATCACATGTGATGGCATGAAATCTTCCAAGCGATGAAAAATGTCCCATATTGACCACACACAATGCATAAAGACTGAGAAGCATTAGACTGCTCAGCAGTGCGGTACACCTTTCTCAAGCATCTCCACACATGGGCTCAAATCTGGGGTTTTAACAAAGGATGGTGTGTGTACCGCCAATTGTCCTTCTGGATTTCCAGATAGTACAGTATGTCCAGATTGTCAAGGTAGTCCACCCAGGCAATGATGGGGGGACATTAGTGTACACGGTTGTTTAAAACGACTTGCCCATGGACTTTTTGTTTGAAATAGGAGTAGGGCGACCTCCCTGGGCGGTGTGGTCACGGATGCTGTTTCTCCACACAGTGATCCACATAGAAAGGAGAATTTGTTTGGATTGGGGAGCTTCCCATGTGAGCCCATGGCAGAGAGATGAGAGGCCAGATAGTTAAGCAGAGAATGTACGGTGACTTGGATTATGGATGCAAAGGGCGTGGGCAAAATTGGAGCAGGCCGCGCGTGACCAGTGTTGGTCTGAGAGCGTGGGGCTGGTGACTTCAGCAATCCAGTCGCCAAGAATTTTGACATCATGGATCTCATAATTGAGCAGGCACATACCACCACTATAGCGAGGGCCAAACTTGAAATTCAGTTACACAGGGGAAGGGCGGCCTAACCAAAGCCACCCTTGTAGGAGGACATACAAAGAGGCGAAGAAAGAGAGGGAAAAAGAGTGGCATGGTCCACAAACCAGCCATTTGACAGGAGCATAGAGTTGGCAAGCACTACCTGGCCTGTAAGGGTAGTCTAGTGGGATCTGAGGTAGTCAATGCACTTTGTGACATTGTCCAGGATGTGTTGTCTCATAATGATGAGGCATACCTTCCGCCTCTAGCCACACTCCAAATGGTACACTGGGACAGCAGTGGGTATTGATACAAAAGAGATTACAAGAGGGGTGATATGGGGTGGCTGATTCAAGTAAACCAGACTTAGATGCCAGAGCAGTCTGATTAAGGGGCGTCAGTGACCAGCAGATTTGGTATCGGTCAAGGCGAATGACATTGTTTTTGAGGCATTGAGGCACGCGTTACTGATCCTTGATTAACCCTGGGTAGTTGCCTCCATCGCACGTTCATAACAGTTGTCAGACACCCCGACCACACAATTATCAGCGAATGCCAGCATCCTAACAGGTGCTAGCACTTGCACATGGAATCTGGCAAGGCGTGCATTCACACTGCGTAAAAGTGGGTCAAGGCTGGAGTTGTATAAGAGTGGACTTAAAGGGCCCCCTTGGTGGAGACCCCTTTGAGGGCGAACCACATCAATGAGGAAACCAGGGCCATGTACTGCTACTGTGGCAGATTCCGTGAGCAACATCACCAAATATATGACCCAATTTGGGAGGTGGAATTTGTGGAGGCAGGCTTTTAGGTAATCCCAGATGACACATCATAAGCTTTTAGTTTGTCTAGGAACACAAGCGCCCCAGTAGCTAGAGATTGGAAGCCATTGGCAACAGTGTGTGAATGTTGTCTCATATTGACTATTTGGGAATAAAACAGAACTGCTAAGAGGAAATTACCTCAGAGACAACTTCCCCTAGAGGGGTGGCCACAATTTTAGTATATAATTAAGTATCTTTATTAGTAAGTGTGTTGTGGCGCCAGTTCGCCAAGTCCATTTTATCCCCCTTCTTATACAGTGTTAACATATAGGCCTCCTGGCCCCCAGGGAGGAGGCGCGTTTCTAAAAGACATTTGTTCATTGAGGAAAGCATTAGTGAGGAGAAATAATCAAAATATTTTTTAGAACTCATACAGAATCCCATATGGACTTAAGCACTACCTGTGCGGTGCATCACAAATGACATACCCAAGTTCATCCCAAGTAGTTAAATTCATTAACTCAGTTTGCAGGAAATGGTGCAGATATTTGCATCATCAGGAGACTCATTAGTTACAGCAGGTTCGACCGGTTTGGACTTATACAACTTAAAGTAAAAAATCCTGAACTTTGACTGCCACTTTGGCTGAAGTGTTTGCAATAGATTTGTCTGGCCGCCTCAAATTTGTGCAGGCCAAGCTCTTTAATTGGGTAAAGATTTTGCGGAAAAAATAGGCAGAGCACATATTGCCTACCATTATATGTTTTGTCTTATACTGAACACAAAGGCGGTATTTGTGTTGTCTTACCAGCTCGTTGAGACAAGCAGACACTTCTTCCCATTTATGACCCCAAGCCAGGCTGTACCTTGCAGCGGGGACATTAGATTTCAGGCGGTCCACTTCTTCCGCATAAGCTTAATGACTTCTGAGACATCCTAAGAGCGTTGTTACGAGATGTGGCATGCCTGAAGGATGGTGTTTGCTTTGAAGGATGACCAGGTAGGAAGTGAATTAGCTCAGAATAGTGTGGTGAACTCTGGTGCCAAAGTTTTGGGGTCACCCATGCTGAAAACACAGGCAATGTTATTTCAGTTAGTTAAAGTTTGCACCACTTTGGCGCCTGTGCCACCAGGCTTGACAAATTAAAGGATACCAATACTATCCAGTGGTCAGAGAAATCAATTTTTGTTGTTTACAAGTTTGCAATTTTAGGCAAAAGTTCAACGTGGCAATAATGAAGTTAATGTGGGACATAGACCTCAGCTGACCGTTGTGCACATAGGGATGAAACATGTTGGGTAGCATCGGCGCATGCTTGGGGAGGGTATCAAAAAGCCACAAGTTGACTTTTTAGGACGCGGAGTTTGATTTGGCCCTGTGGGGAGTGCGGGTAGGCGTTGAAGGCCAGTGATCGGTGGTCAGGTTGGACCAGCAGTTCAGGTTGACCATCACAAAGGGATCAGGTGGAAGTAGAAGGGAAGTTATAGCTGAGAGGAATTCCTAGTGAGCCCATGCACAGGTCAGGGAGTAGACATTAACTATAGCGTGCACTTCATTGTCCCATGAAAAGGACATGAGCAGCACATGACTCTCAAGATACAAATGTTTAGATATAAATTTAAAACTATGAGTCACACGTATAAGTACCCCACAGTGTGGCGACCAAAAAGAAAGGGAGGGGAGGAGCATGGTTTTCCATGTGTCCTCAGCACCGTGTGGACAGTGGGTTTCTTGAATTTCCAGATGACCACAGTTAGATTGTTTTCTAAAAAGATCAGTTTTCTAGCCCAGAAAAAAAGCCTTGAGTCCAGTAATGTTCAACGTCCCTATAATGAGGGAGACCCTATCGCACCTAAGTGCAATGGCAAGGGCCCCCTTGCCCTTCCTACGCGGCTTTTTCAGCAGCTGCTTTGATGGCAGCATGTATGCCTTATGACACCAAGTAGATTATCTTAAGGGGTTCCTTCTCTAAGGATGTTTTATCAGATTTGGATTTTAACTTTGATTGTCTTTTTGTATTGAGGTGCTCCTGCAATGCAGCATCAGAGGTAAACAAAAATTTGGGGGGGGGTTGGGTTGGGTGAATCATTTTCAATTGGTGTACAGTAAACTTGCAGGGGTGAACATGGCTCAAACAGCTGTTCCACAGGTTGGGTCCCAATTCAATTGGTAAACAGAATTGCAAGCCGCTTTGGCAGTGAATAACTCAATGTCAGCCTGGGTCTGGGCAGGCGAGAGCATGGACAAAGCTGAAGCCTCTTCCTTTGCCGCTGCTCTATGGTCCTGTTTGGCCTTCTTGCGCTCTTGGGGGGACACAGATTTAACCTGATTATAACACCCCTGTGCACCCCACGGAAAGGTGGCATTGGTGTCAATATTGGGTTCATAATGGGAGTTGGCACTTCCCATTGCATCTGGATGAATTTCATGCTGAGTGGTGCCCTCTCTGAAAGGGCAGGTGTGTGTTTTATGGCCAAAAGCACAACAAAAGGTGTAGATAGGTGGTGTGCTATCCACCGTATTGTGAAATTGGTGGGAATCCTGCCTGTCAATATTAATAGCAACAGTGTGTGGTATCCAAATTAAATCTTCCACAATGTCTACAGTTGGAGTGATTACTGCAATTGCTTTGCCTGTGCTAAGCTCTGGCATAAGCATGAAGTGCTGCATTTCAAAACAGTATAGTTCCCCATAATTTTTAGGCTCATCCAAGAGATAGCGTTCTAGGACTTCACATCTCACCATTGTGGGGAAAGAGTTAAAAGTGAAAAGATTTTGGTCATATTTGGTCCAACATATGCGCTTTGTTTTGACCATCCGTTGACCATCCAAGAGATTAACCACCATTTACACCTGTTTCAGCGGTGCCAATTGCTTTCACAGTTAAAAACCTTAGGTTCAACCAACCATGGGTCATTGAATGCGGTGCAACATACACAATGGCTGGGAAGTGTTTGTGCACATCACCACAGAAATACTTCCAAAGTTCCATTAAATTTATATCCAATAAACTCAAGTACCATGCTCTACTGATGACTGGGGCTGAGAGTGTGGAGTTTATATGTATTTGTTGCATCTTGCTTGCCATGCTAAAATCTCTGGTGAGATACACACCGCTGTTTTCTTATTTTTGTCTTGGCCACCAGTGTCACTATATGTATTTTCTTACTTTGGACAGTGAAAAAACTGCCCTTGTGCCCTTCACCAAGCTTACCCAACCCTTACCAGGCGTTGGGTGCACACTCATCTCCTTGTATAGATTATCTTTTTTAGTACTAGATCCTTGTATAGATTATCAAACTTACAGGTCTTAAATTGAATCAGTTGTTAAAAAAGTAATTGCAATGATAAAAAAGGTATTTACTTTAAGTTTATTAAATTAATCAAACAACTACAAAATTATTAACTGATTTAACTGCAATATAACCCATGCTTTAAGCAGTATAACAATTGAACTTACTAAGGCTATATAAATTTAATTAATTGTAGTATACTTTTTATGTGGAATTTAGCGAATGTTAATTTTAGTAATTATTTGATTTATCAACTTATCTAGATAGCTACCAAACTGCATAGCAAAATCATTAGATTAAATAGATTAAACAAAAACCACCAACAACTTAGCCAAAACATTTGAACCTATCAAATCAACTGATCATCAAACCCCTAGACATAAACAATTTTGAAGCTATTAATTCATATAAATTAACAGATTACCTGACAAAAAATAAATATAAATTCAATTAGATAACTATTCTGTAACCCAAAGCAGATGCATAAAAATGATATAAAAATGTGATTTTAGTAGGCATATCATACCTCTATCAGTCAGGCCAATTATATATACATGTTTAGATTAAAATTATTGTTTTGACTTAATAACCAACCATTTTACCAAACTGTAGAATTGATGAATAATGGAATATCAACAAAAATACTAGCTGAAGTGATGACGCTAATTTGTTAAAACGAACTTTAAAATAATATCACAAAGTAACCAGAAAAGTTCTGTATAAACGGTGCTAAAGTAAAATTATAATAGTCAAATTTTATTAGCCACTGGCAATGATGTTTAAAACTTGTTTCATACTGGGGAACTTCTCTTTATAACTGTTATAATTATGCATCAAAGAATTCTCCCTCATGTTGGAACCATATAGTACTAAAAAGAGACATATATATTATATTAAATGTCCACTTGTCTCATAAATTCATATATTAGATATATTAATATTCATATAATACTATAAGTAAGTGGTAGGTGAGTTGGTAGGGCAAATGACCAAACTCCTGTAGGAGAGATTAATTTCCATTTACAAATTGAATGAGGTGCCAGCTAAAGGTTCCATCTGGCGGTTAGTAGGTTAGCAATCTAAATATCTTACCCATGATGTAACCAGAAAATTTATTTAGTCCTAATTTGGAGGTGGATAAAATTTTTTTTGATGGAGTAGACCTTATTTAGATTTTTAATTGAATTCAATTTCTTCAATTCATATTGGTAATGTCCATTCTCTGTTCATATTGGCTTGAAAGCATGATGATTATTAATTTATTATATACATATTTTTATTTAACTGAGGCAAGCCAGCCAGGGGACAGGCATTACCAAAAGAAAGAAATGACATGAAACCTGAACAGGGTCAACTCCGTTGAAGAAAGTTTGTTCCACCTACAGATTGGGACTCAAATTTTTCTAATTATGTCATGGGTAAGGTTTTCGTGTTATTAAACCTACTAGCCACCAATAACTTCCTTTGGCTGGCACCCCAATCGATGTGCAAAGGGGGGGAATTGAACCCACAACCTTTAGGTGGTAGCCATACACCCTACCAACTCACCTTCCACTCCCTAATCTATTATATATTTAGTTATTTATATTCATATATTCTAGTCATATTGACTAATTCTTCTAGTCTAATAGCAAATGATTTTTAGGTCTTGCTAGGCTTTTGGGTATTGTTTTTATCTGAATTTCATCAAATTCTTTGCAGTAGAAGTGATACTCTCAACTGTTGGTTTAACCATTTTAGGGGATAATTTTTTACTTAAATTTAAACATTTTCCTTTTTTATAGATACTAATAATTTTGGGCTTTATCAATATATTATTAAGGGCAGCAAGGGGGTAAAGAGAGAACCCTATTAAAATCCTGCTTATTTTTAAAATAATTTGAGGCTCAAAGCAAGATAGGCGTAAATTCATTATTAACTTTGAGAAAATTAGGCAATATGGGTTTTGTTTTATTGGAACTTTTTGAAATTCACCTTGTTTTGATGGAATGGCTGATGGAGTATTGATCTTAGGCAAGATGAACCCATGGGGTAAAGATTTAATATATTTTAGTTAATCAGAGGATGAGACCTCTGAATGACTTGTCTGATTCCGCCCCATGGTCAGTGCAATCTGACAACCTAAACTTATGCTATTTGACTGAGTTTCATTAATGATCATTGCCCAATCAAGGGGTTCCACCAAAAATCAGCCAGGGTTTTATGGCTAATTTTATTATTATTTTCATCTGAAACATCCTTCTCACAATATTGGACTTGTAATTGGCCAACATTACCCCCTTAAAGATTGTTAGAGGGAGAATATGGGCGCAAGAACTGGCCAAGGACTTAGTTAATAGTAACTACAGTGGCAAGGGACTTAATGGAGAACTCATCCTCTTGCATATAAGTGATGACAAGAGGGCATTCCAAATAGATCTTAGCTTCTCACTTTAGGGAATAATATAATTGTGGTAATATAACACCAGGTCTGACACTTGAAAGGAAAGGAGCGGCTTCCTACGCTCATTTGCAGCCACACCTTCTTTGGTGACTGTTTTAGCTAGGTTAGTCATAATATGAGACTGTAGCTGGATGATGCGTTGTAACAATCTTTTCAGAACTTTTCCAGGATCATCTGTCCTACCAGATAAGACGTCTTTTGCTAGCAGGGCTGATACTCCTGATATCTGACCGTATAATACGTAGAAAGAAAACATTTTGAGGATTTTGATGGTAGCTGATATGGTAGGCCATGAGGGCACTAGGTAAGAATTGATCCCAGTGTAGGGGATCTGAGCTGGCCATCTTTTGTAGTATAAATACTAGGGTTTTATTCTCTCTTCCACATTATCATTAGTGGAGGGTTGGAGGGTGCTGAGAAAAGTTGCTGCGTCCCCATGGAAGTAGCTAAAAGCTTTACCACCCACAAGATGAAATTTTTCATTGTCAAAAATAGGACCTGAGGACAACCATTCTGGGTGAAAATATTTTGATGGAGGAAGGTGGTAGTAGCTTTGGCTGTCTGAGAAAGAAGAGCAGCCGCTTCAACCCAATTGATGAAGTGAGCAATACTTACCAGGATATAGCAATTTCCACTGGTAGTCTGAGGTAGCGGACCTACCACGTCCAAACTTATTTTATAATACAGTTTTTGAGGCGTGGTGGTTTGGAATTCATACTTGAGTTTGTTGCTGGATTGATTCTTACAGATTAGGCAGGCATCCAGCACTTTGATGATATATTCCATTATTCCCTCCCATTATTAACTATAATTCATACACTCATATGTTTTGCGCACTCCACTGTGCCCCAGAAGAGAATGGACCTCCATGATAATGGGGACTTGCTCAGAAGATCTGAGATAAGGCAACCAATTCACCCCTACTTTATTATGAAACTTCCCGCTTTACACCTTGGTGTTGTGGGAGTGTCAGTCTAACGTTATTTAGACAGGTTCATTTTCTTCTTACCAGGCGTCAGAGGTCATAAGGAGGTCGGTCAGCCTCACAGCTTCATTATCATTGAGATGAAGGATAAGCAGGCTAGTCTAATCATCAACGTTCATATGATTAGTTCCCACGTGGTGCAATCTTCATATCATAGTGTTGGAGCTTTAAAGCCCGGCGAGCCAACCGCCCAGTGGGATCCTTAAAGCTCTGAAACCACTTCAGAAAGGCGCGGTCAGTGACCTCAGTTAAGGAAGTTCCATTTAAAAAGGCGGTAATATATTAAATCTTGAGGACTGCAAGGCACTCTTTTTTTGTGACGCTGTAATTGTGTTCAGCCTTGGATAACGTTTCTCTGAAATAGGGACAGGGTGATCCACGCCATTATCATCCAATTGCGCCAGAATGGCTTCAATTGCGTGTCAGTGGCACCAGTAAACAGAAGTAATGTTTACTGTAATCAAGGTGGCGCAGGATAGGGCGCGTTTGCAACAACTGCTTTAGCGTCTCAAAGGCAGCCTTTTGTTCCACTCCCCAATGAAAAGGGATGTTCAAAGCCAATAGATGTACAAGAGGATCACTCATCTGGGAGAACTTGGGAATAAATTAGTGGTAATACCTCATAATACTTAAAAATACCTGGATATTGTAACGCACTGGCTCCTTCCAATGAGCCACGAATGAGTTGGGCAACAGGATCCATGTTACAGACCATAGGGCTGACAGGGCTCCTGATACTACTCTCCTTGTGCGCGCGCTACAAGATTGGACAAGCACCCCCTGGAAGACAGTTGCAAATATAATTAACCCCAGCAACATGCCTTGACTCCAAGACAAGGTATAAAGGGAGGCAATAGCTCTCCCAAGCTCACTCTCAAAGTCCAATTCTTGTTGATTCAAGCCAAACATGGCTGCAGTTAGGCAATATTGTAAATAAACTCAAACTATAAATATATGAATTTTAAAGTTCTTTTATTTAATATTGGCCAGGTTGATAGAAAACAGAACTGAGAAGCCTCCAGCTCCCAGTTCCTTCCCTATATACACATGCTACAAGCTAATATAAAATATAACACAAGCTTATGGTGCTAATCTGACTGATGCTTGGTGTAAACCTTACAGCAGGATCGCGGAATCCTCACTCAATGATTCTGTGCCAGTTCCGATTCTCAACAGTTCTGCACCAGTTCCATTTCGAATTCCAAACGAACCGCGAAACTTCCAAGCACCTGTTCCATTCCATTCTTGATTCGAATCCAAATCGAATCTCGAAACTCCCCATTTTACCTGATTCTCGTTTTCCTCGACTTGGACGCCCATCTGGCTCCTTGGCCTCCTTCAAGCTCCTGCCCCTTAGGCGTCCCTGCCAGGACCAACTCCCCCTCCTCCTCCATACATCCAGACACAGCCTGCCCTGTCTTACCAAAGATCAGGGCAATGTGATGCTGAGGATAAACCTCAACCATCACAGATATCACGAAAGGTTTTAGGAGCAGGTATCTTGGCTATAGCCTCAACCTTATCTTGCAGGGTTGAATCTCGTCCTGGGAGATGGCGTGTCCAAGGAAATCTAACTCTATCTAGTAAAAGTGCACTTGGAGGGCATTAATTTAATGTTAGACTGTTGTAAGCGTTTTAAGACTTCTTTCAGTTGAGTAAGATGGTCTTAAAAGCCTTAAATTACAATGTTATGTCATTATGATAGATGATGCCATTACTAAACATGAGGTCCTGCAAGATATGATCCATGATTTGATGGAAAGTTGCAGGCGCATTGTACAACCCCTGAGGTAGTCAGGTGGGCTGGAATAAACCTTTGCTGCAAATCAGAGCGCATTTCTCCTGATTTTGGGGAGAGAGGTCCATCTGTCAATAGCCGCTGGCCAAATCCATAGCCGAGAAGAACTTATATCCAGAGAACTTTGCTAAGGCGTCGTCAATGTAAGGGATAGGATAACTATCCTTCTTTGTGAGGTTGTTTAGCTGGCGGTAGTCCATCACAACCCAATGACTGCCATTTTTCCTTTTTATAAGGAGGAGAGGCGACAAACAGGGGCGTTGCAAAGGTACTAGGAGCCCAGCGTCTATTAGTTGTTTGAGCTCCATTCTCATCTGTTGCTCCTCAACCTTTGACTTATGATAGGGCTTGGATTGGATGAAATTAGCTCCCAAAAGTTGATGATATGACTCCAGCCCTTCATATGATCATAGTTGGTCTCATACTTAGAGAATATGTCACTGTAGGCATCTAACTTGGCTTGGACTTTTCCCAGTTCTGCAGAGGATAGTTCATCTGAGATATGAACGTCAAGCAAGGTACTTAACGATTTGACAGCGGGTAGACCCATATCTGACTTAACCCAATGCAGTGGACCTGGTTAATTTCCTTAACTGGGATAAGCATACTTTTCCCAATCTCTTGGTGTTTCTTTACAGCCATGTTTTATTGGTAAGATTCCCCAGTAGAATATTAATAGGTCGTTGGTTGGCTGGGTCTGAGATGCCAGGCAATACTTGAGGCTCAAAGGGAATGATTCCATCGATCCTGGTTTTGTGCAGCAGGCAGTTGTGGGGGATTTGCACGCCAATCTTGATGTCAATCACCTTTAAATCACCCGCTATAATAAACACCTCTTCAGCTGCTTAGATCGATATTACCTCTAGGGCGTCCTCTGATTCAGGAAGCATATTAGTATTACGCTTAGCCGTCATGTTCATAGAAATAAAGCAGAGATAGGATACTCAACAGTGCAAGAGTATTCCTTTTTAAACATTTTTCTTTAACTCACTGTCACATCTGTCTGTCTGTAATCAAACCTTACAAGCTCTATTTCAGCCAATTAATGTCAATAAAAAAATTAAAACTTTGCACAGACGTTGGTCATGGATGACAATACAATGTTGCATCGAAAAATCTAATCTTCATGTTTAGATTTATTGCAGGGAAGGCTGACCATGGGACGGACACTTCTGAATATGACTCAGAATAGACAAAACTTAGTACCAGGGAAGGCACCCCAAAGAAGCGATGCTATCTCTTGTTGCCAGCGGGAACGCCACTTATGGGGAGGGGAGGGAACGTGTGAAGGGGCCGTAGCCACAATTGAACACTTGTGGAGGAAGGGGTCTGATTTGATGAACCAGACTGGGAACCAGGAAGAGACCAGCTGTCAGCGACGTGGTGGGAGGTATCCAAACATCCATGCTTGAAAGTGGTCCACCAAAATGAGACTAGAATCTGTGGACAGCTTCAGGGAGGGTGGGGATGGATCCGGCGATGGCATCCAAGACAATCGTGTGGATAGTCCACATGGCGATTGCAACCACCAGAGCACGAAGGGAGGGTGGGAGGGGGAGGCCATTGATGAAGCAAACATATCTCTTGACAGACTGAAGGGATGCGTTTGATCCTGGCCCAGCAGACGTTGAACTTCGCGCCATATCACTTTAGAGATAGGGCACTTCTTTAGGCGGTGGAACAGCGTTCCATACTGGCCACACATGACACAGGATGAGTGTAAAGCATTATAGCGCTCATCTGTACGATACACCTGCCTCAGGCAGCGCCACACATGGGAGCGGACTTGAGGCTGCAACAGAGGATGGTGTGCGTATTTCCAGATAGTCTTTTGGGTCTCAGTGGAATAAGGGATGTCCATCATGTCCAGGTAGTCCACCCTGGATAGGACATGGGGCCGTGTGGGGATCACGCCATCTTGGATGGATAGCCCCTGTACCTTTTTGTGTGAACTGAGGAGAGGGGCGGCCTCTCTGGGTAGTGTGTCCGCTAATACAAATTCTCCACTCACCGCTCCACATGGAGAGGAGGATCCGTTTGTAGTGGGTTTTAGTCCCGTGAGGGCCTGTGGCCAATGGGTGTGAAGCGAGATATTTCATGAAGGAGTGGGGGTTCGATGGGTTGTTGAGGCCCAAGGCTTGGGAGAAGTTGGAGCAGGCTGCGCAGGACCAGTGTTGGGAGGGGAGCATAGGGGCGGTGATGGCCGTTACCCAGGTACCCAAGATCTTGGCAGCATGGGCTCTGAAGTCGAGCAAACCCATGCCACCATGATGATGAGGGCCAAACATGACCTCTAGCCATACTGGTGGAGGGCGGCCTGACTAAAGTCATCCTTGCAGCAGTGCATACAAGGATTTGAAGAAGCTTGGGGAGAAGGGGATGGCGTGGGCTCCAAACCAGACTTTGGAGAGGAGCATAGAGTTGGCTAAAACAACCCTGCCAGTAAGGGAAGTAGGGTGGGCTCTGAGAGAGGCGATTCGCTTCTCACGTTGTCCAGAATACGGCACTCCATTACTGCTGACGCGTATCCGCCTTCCTCCATCCACACGCCCAGATGGCGTACCAGTCCTATGGTAGGGCGTGGCACAAAGGGGAGCACCAGTGGGCGGTGTGTGTTGAGCTGGTAGGGTAAGGACGTGGGCGAGCAGATGGGCCAGGTTGGGAACTAGTTGCTAGGGCCCAGCAGTTCTGAGACTGACCAAAGAGGATGATTTCAGTTTTGAAAGCGTTCAGTGCCACGTTACTTACCCGGGAATACTCCTATATGAGAGCTTCAAGCGCGCGTGCATCTTGATTTATAGACACCTCAACCACACAATTATCTGCGAACGCCATCATCTTGACTGGGGCTTGGCCTGGCACATGGACCCCAGTGAGTTGGGCATTCACATTTCGCAGTAGTGGGTCAAGGCTGAAGTTGTATAAGAGTGGGCTGAGGGGGTCCCCTTGTCGCAAGCCCCTTTGAGGGCGGACTACTTCCGTTAGGAAGCCAGGGCCACTTACTGCCATTGTTGCAGATTCTGTGAGCAGCATCACCCAGTTGATGAAGCGAGGGGGTAAGCGGAATTGATGGAGGCAGGCCCTGAGGTATTCCCAGTTTACTCTATCATAGGCCTTCTGTTGGTCCAAGAATACAAGTGCCCCAGAGGCTGTGGACTGACATGCATTAGACACAGAGTGCACGTTATCTCAAATTGACCTTCTGGGTATGAAGCCAAATTGCTCTGGGGAGATGGTGTCAGATGCTATAATCCCTAAACGGTTAGCCATGATTTTTGTTAAAATTTTTGTATCCGTGTTGGTTAAAGAAATGGGGCGCCAGTTGGTTAAGCCCAGCTTATCCCCTTTCTTGAAAAGTGTGACAGTAAAGCCCTCATGTCCTCCTGGTAGGAGGCATGTATCCAACAGGCTCTGGTTAAGTGAAGCGAGCAGCAGTGGGGATATATATTTGAAGTATTTTTTGTAGAATTCATATGGGATGCCATCTGGGCCTGGGCATTTCCAGTTAGGTGCACCGCGGATGGCTGTCCATAATTTGTTCTGAGTAATTAAATTCATTATTTCCAGGTATCAAGAAATGGTGCAGATGTGGGCTCGGTTGAGAAATTCTGCCACTTCAGCCAGCTGAATTGGATCAGATCAGCATAACTCGGAGTAATACTTCTGTGTTTTGATTGCCACTTCAGCTGGTGTATCCACAATGGAATCGGCCGATCTTCGCACCTGTGTGCAGGCCACACTCTGGCGTGGTGTGAAAATTTTTAAAGAAATGTGCGGTGCACTTGTCACCCTTTTTGATGTGTTTGGCCCTGTATTGAACACAAACCCAATGTTTGTGTTGCCTTTTAAGCGCGTTGAGGTGGGTGGCTGCCTCTGCCCACTTCCAGCCCCATGCAGGGCTGTATACTGTAGAGGGGATATTGGACTCCAGGTGTGCCAATTCTGCCAGAGTGCATGAAATGATTGTCGATGTGGCTCATGAGCATCTGGAGGAGAGGTGGCGAGAGTGGCGGATGGTATCCTCTTTGAAGGTTGCCCATGTGGAGATGGGGTCTGCGCAAAATGGTATTACAAACTCTTTTGTCAAAGTTGCTTCTTCCACCCAAGTGGAAAATCCTGGCGATGCGAGTTTGGGGGGGCGGAGCTTGCACCAATGTGGGGCCCTGGCCACTGTGGTGGGTAGGTGGTAGGTTATCAAGACCAGTCAATGGTCAGAGAATTCCATTTTTGTTGTTTTGAAGTGGGAGATGTGGGGTTGGAATTTTGCTGGCATTAGAATAAGGTCAATGCTGGTCATGGACCTTAATTGGCCGTTGTGGATGTGGGGGCGCGTCATGTTTTTGAGCAGTGGGGCATGTCGCGGCAGCACATCCATTAACCCGAGGGTGGCCTTTAGAATGCGCAGTTCTACGTGACCCTGGGGGCGTGGGGTGAGGAAGGCCACCGGTCCATTAGTGTGTTTAGCCAACAGTTCATGTCGCCAACTATGAAAGGGTCTGGGGGTAGCGGGAGGGATTTGACTGACGAGAAAAATTCCTGACGTTCATGTGCACAGTTTGGGGCATAGATATTGACAATTGTGTGTGCTACGTCGGCCAATGAGAAAGTGACAATGAGAACTTGGCCATTTAGGAATGTTTCTGACAATGAAAATTTGAAGAGATTGTTTCTCCAAAGTAGCACCCCACAGTGCTCTGACCAAAAGGGTAGGGATGGTAGGAGCATGGATTTCCAAGCCTCCTTAGAACTTCATGGACAGTGGGACTCCTGGATGGCCAGGATATCCACAGCTAAATTTTGTTGTAAAAAACTCAGTTTCCTAGCTCAGGATTGTGAGGCCTTGAGTCCAGCGATATTCAACATCCCTAAAGTGAAGGTTCCCCCCATCACACCTTAGGTGCAAGGGGGTGGGCACCCAGGCCCACTAGCCTCCTCTAGATCCCCATGGGCCTTCACGGCAGCATGGGTGTTAGCAGCAACGCTATCGGGATTTTTGTTAATTTTTGCAGAAAGAGTTGCGTTGGCTTTAGCCTTCGCTTTTTGTTTCCCCGACGTCAACCAATTTTTTTTGCAGTGTGGATGAGTTTAGTGCACCTATGAGTGGGTCAAAAAAAATTTTCAGTTGGGATGGGCTCCAAGTCAGTTTCAACTGGAGCTTGGGAGCAACAATTTGGTGAGATTGAGTCCCCCATTAGATCCTCGGATTGAGTGGCCCATTCAGCATGGGCTTCCCAATCTGATTGGTTGTTGGATTCCTGAGTTGCTTCTGCCGCGAAGGTTTCAATGACCTCCTGGCGTTAAGAGTGTGGGATAGTGGTGGTGGCTTTGGCCACTTCCTTGGCCGCGGCCCTGTGGGCCTGCTTGGCCTTCTTCCACTCTTGCGGGGAGATGGGCTTTACCAGTAGGTAGCAGCCTTGTGCTCCCCACGGGAAAGCCTCTTTGGTGCTTACAGTTGGTTCATAGTGTGCCTCTCCGCTGGCCATGGCCGCCAAGGGGTGCTCTTGGAATGTGACACCCTCCTTGGTGGGGCATGCGTGCGCCTTATGGCTGAACGCATCACAGTGGGTGCAGATGGGGGGTGCTCTGTCCACAGTCACCTGGAATGGGTGGGTGGTATGCCCTTCAATATTAATAAAAGTGGAGTGCGGGATCTGGGGTAGGTCCTTTGCAATCTCCTCAGTTGGGGTCAGAACTGCGATGGCTTTGCTGGTGCACAAATGTGACATCAGCGTGAAGCGTTGCATTTCAAAAGATTGTATTTCACCATATATGGTGAGACCATCTTTCAGGTGTTGTTCCAAAATGTCACGTTTTACCGTAGTAGGCAAAAAGTCAAATGTGAGGAAAATTTGGTTTGATTACATCCATCTGGTGCATTTGGTTTTGATGACCCATTGACCTTTGGGGAGGTCAACCACTACACACACCGCAGCAGCCTCATCTGCTGCCTCTTTGTTTTTGAAACCTATGTCCAGTCAACCATGTGACATGGAGTGACTGCGACGTACACTGCGGTTGGGAAAAGGGTGTGCACATCTTCACAAAATTTTTCCCATAAAGCCATTTGTTGGATGTCCAGAAACACGTGGACTCCATATTCCACTGATAAAAGTGGCTGGGAGTGTGGCGTGTTGATGTACTGTTTATATTGTGCTTGCCATGCGAGTATTTCTGGTGAAATAGTGACCTCCAGCTCTTTAAAATTTTTGTCTATTCCACCAGTTTCTCCAGGGCGTTTTTGAATGTTGGAGGCTGCGGGTCTTCCACCTGCTCCTCTTACCTTAATTGCCCAACTGCTCCCTGACATGGGCGCAGACTAATCTCCTCTGTGAGATTATCAAACTAGATTCAGACTTGAATTGAATAGGTTGCAAAAGTGATTGCAACGAGAAAGAAAAGTTTTCTGATCTTCATGTTCAGAATAAAAAGCTTTATATAAATTTGAAAAACCTATATATTATCAATGGTAGTCGGTATATAGTAAAGGCTGAGCAGTTAGTTTTCAGTTGATTTAATATTTTAAATTGTTTTGTTAAGTGGTTAGTGTTCATTTGAGTAATTATCAAATTAATATAAATTTAAACTTTGAATTATATTTAGATTGATTTTAAAAAATACCTCCTCTAGTACTTTCTGCTCAGCTTTTGACTCTATAGTTAAATCTTATAAAAGGACAAATGTTTAATCCTGGCGTAATCACTTTTATCTATAATAATAAGTATAAGTGTGTATGTGTGTATGTGTGAACGATGACCAGCCAAAACTATACCATGTAAAGTCTTAAAAATTTGCATATAGGTGGAAGGGAAGGGGTATATATGAACCTCAAAGCCAGATTTTTAATTTTATTATAAAAAAAGTTTTATATGTAAGAAGTGAAAATGCTATATACTTTCATGGTAACTGTATATTGTTACGGCTAGCAAGTTTGA